>DWMG01000855.1:0-17231 GCA_018244855.1 Elbella merops
AGGAGTGTAGTACACCCCCACGTTTCACCAGTTACGTTTAAGACCTACAATGGAATAGGTGGTGAGCCTATTGCCATACACCGGGCACACATCCAGACTCCGAGTCATTACTAGAAATTCTAGATTAGATTCTAAATTATTATTTATATTGTTCACAATGCAAGGGAAATATTTTCATGAGAGATCTATGGACCACAACACTTTTTACGTCCTACTGCTGAACTGAAGTCCTACTCACTACTGGAGGCATAAAGCATACTCCAGTACGAAACAGCAGATATACGGAGAGTCCCTATCAATTGTATCGCAAAGCTTTAAATAAAAATTAACTACCCAAATCTAACCCACCCAAAGTAGATTATTATGCCCGTTCTCACCCTTTCGTCTTCACACGGAACGGAAACCGTAATTTTTTATGAAATAATAAAAAACGGTAGAGCAAACATAAATATATATTTTTTTAATATCTTCATTTTTAATTTAGGGTTTTACCCTTGTTAAGATATGTCAACCCCATTGTGTTGCGATAAATACATAATTTTTACATCTTCAATATTGTCATTCATAATGTACATGTTGAAAAGTTAAAAGATAACAATTATAACTCCTTTACAACACTAATATTTTTTATAGATGATGTGTAAGACAGACCTTTTTTATTATGCTTTTTTTACGGGTTCAAATCCCGGGTCGTGTGCTGTTAGATTTTTCTAATTTAGAATTTCTATTAATTACTCGGGATCTGGAATTGTGCCCGGTGTATGGCAATAGGCTCACCATCTATTCCATGGGCCTTAAACTGGTGAAGCGTGGGAGTGTACTACACTCCTCTGACAACCCCTTCGGGGATTACAGGCGTGATGTCCCGTGTTACGATTAAATGTTCCATCAGATCTATTATTTTAAACATTTTCCTGCGAAATCTTTTGGAACATAAACCTTTTAATATCAATACAAAGACGTTATAGTTATAAAATGCAAATAAAGACATCTTATTATGATTAAAACATTGTACATACATTTAAAAACATCTAATGTAAATGAGTTGTAACCCAAGATTCCCACGAACCAAACAAATATTCCCACGTGTCCCAAAAACTAATTTCCCTTCGCCTTACTAGCTTCACACGGGACTCGTCAGCGATTCTTGTGTGAATGTAATGGGATAAAAAACCGTTAAACGTTTTTTGTACTTACAAATCATAATCATTTTTAAAAAAGGAACCCATTTTTTTAAACGTTTCACAACGATCATACGTTACATTACCTGAACTGAATGAATGTTGGAAAAGCACAGCAAAGTTATAATAATCATCAACATAGGCCTATTTCAGTCCACTGCTGGACATAGGCCTCCCCTGGCCCCAATGAGCGCCAGATTTGTAAGGATATTTGGCACTCAGTGCTCTCTGCATACTTGTAAAGGACCTGGTTTGGTATAATGATAATAATAATTACCTAAACTTATAATAATAGATACATGAGTCGACTTCGTTTTATTTTATTGTTTTATTTCATACTGAGTCAATTATCTCCAGGAAGTCACAAGATATATAAAATGACATCTTACGACACTCTGTTCGTACCTGTATATTTAAAATTTCTGCTTATTATGTTTTGCTTTATCGCATATACGAAGTAAACACTAGTTAATGAAGAAAATATTAATTGATACTTATAACAATTAATAAATAAAATATTCTGGTGTAAATATGTATTTCAATATAAGTATTAAAGTATATTTGCAACATCATTTAAATGTTTAAATGTCTCAGTATAGATAAACATTTAAGTGATAATTTTTCACCCCTTTCAACCCTCACGTGCTGGGCCCCAGCTCGCTTCACACTAAATCCTTCACACAAAGCAGCTTCAAAGTAAAATAAATTCACGCCAACGGTTTAAAAAACATGTTCATTTTAATGGTACTTTCGGGCAATAAAATTCAATTAGGAAATATTTATAAACGACTTAAAAGTAAGTTATTTACATCTAAGTCATTTATAAATATGATATGTCTTCATAATTGTAAGTGTATCTCAGTAAAAACATATAAATAAATGTAGTTCAATGTATGTAACACTGATGCAACAAATAAACTATAATTAATAATGAAATTATGTTACCAGCACGATGTATTAATATTTTAAAATATCCACTACGGGGTAGACAGAGACCACGGAACGGCATCTCTAAAATATTTCATTGCAAAAATTATCATAGTTCTGAAATATCCGTCGAAACTTTTTATTTTTGTTCTCGCACATTAAAAACATCTCAGCGCGTGCGTAAAACTTTCTCACTCTACCTAATTTCACACGGGATTTGTTGCGGGACCCGACTTCCATGAGAAATTCACAAGGGTGTCACAAAAAATTAAGGGACCCGCTTCGTTAAAAGTTGAAACGGTCACAACACAGAACAACGTCATATATCGCAACACAAATAACAATTTAAAACCTAAACGGTCACAGTACATCAGATGTATTCTTTTACAAATAAACAAAATACACAGAAATACGATGTCTCATTGTTACAAGTATGAATTGTATAATCTAACAATCAGGCACGTGCGCACACTAGTTCTCACCCTACCTGACTTCTCACGGGATCCCTCGCTAAAGTCGGCTTCCGTGTGAAATTTACAAGGATCAAACAGATAACAAACAAAATAGCCAATATTTATTTCGTCTTTTTGTGTTTAGTACGGTGATTATAAAAGGGCATGCTATTTAAGGGCTTGAGCGTTAGTTCCAGAGCAACCGTTAAAAAACCGGTAATTACGGTAATTGGGTCAGTGATCTTGACCCGGTTTTATTTTTTTCATGCCATCGAATTATTACAGGGGTAAGCAGGCTGAGGATTTTCTTGCGTTTTTTAGCTCAAATATTATATCCTGTCTGAAATATAACAGGAGAAAAGTTTGACGCCGAATATAAAAAGTTTTGCTCGTAAAAGACGATAGTTCGCTGATGAATGAAATTGATAAATGTGCGTCTTGGATGAGAAAATCGTTCCAAGTATGTGTGCGTATCCAATTATGAACCACCGTTTTCAATTATGAACTTTTTTTAAATATTCGAATATATTACAAAAAGGGAGTTTTTTCATTTTTTTTTAAACAGAGTCAGTAAGTCTTTGTTCAGGTATTTATTAACTATGGTCTTCGTTCAGATATTTTAATAAGAAAGACCTTAATATATGAAAATCTTTACATTATTGTAATGGCTGCAAATACTTATCCAGCTGTTTGGCATAAGCTTTTCCCCACTGACGGAACTCTAGAGAATATTGTGATACAATAATAAAACATGTATTTACAATGAACTATACAGCACAAACGCATTGTCGTAAATACCAAGTAGTACTGTTTAATGTTCGTTACAAAACAGAATAAATATTAATTACTGTTCCATTCCTAACAAATTTTTGTTAGACTATCTCTACAGTACACCTGTAGCAAAATTCTACTTTCACCAATAATATATTATGTTTTTAAAATTAAAGGATACAATAAAAACATTTGATCCCAAAATAACCTTTTAAATCACTCGAAACCTTTTCGTGCGATAATATGACCGTATTTAAGTTCTCTTGTCCATAAATAAGGGACCGCACAAAAAAATTACGCTGAGAATTTGATAATTTCACACGGGACACGGAACGAAATGTGGGAACTTGGAATTTGTGGGAATATCTTAGTCGCCACACAGATAATTGAGTTGACATTTAACCATTGGGATATCGTTGAGGGGCCCTTTTATAGAGTAATCCGATTCTCTGCTGGCTGATAACCGAACCGTAAATAATGGAACGGACGAATTAATTGTTAATCTATTAAAATGATTTAAATAACTTAGTAATTCAGTTTTCATTTACATTGACTTATATTATTTACATTATTAATATGGAATACATCTTTAATAAGAAATTTCGATTGATAATTTAAAAAATATTTTTTTATTTGACTACCTCGTAGGATGAACAGTTGTGCGACTACTGATCAGGAGGTCCTGGGTTCAAATCCCGAGTGGGGTGCTATTAGATTTTTCTAATTTAGAATTTCTAGTACTCGTAGTGACTCGTAGTCTGGATTTATGCTCGGTGTATGGCAATAGACTCACCACCTATTCCATGGGACTTAGCGTAATTGGTGAAACTTGGGAATGTACTACATTCCTCTACCTACACATTCAGGGATTACAGGCGTGATGTTACGTTTTTATTTTTTTATTATTAGTCAAATACAATAACGTTTTTATTTCTTTTAAATAAAAAAGTGTAACAATATGAAGAAATATTATTAATTACATAAATTCATACTGAGACGGTCTTGCGAAGAACTATAATTAAACAATAACATTGGACTTGACGAATAAAAATGATCGATTTTTAACTATTAAATAAATTAAAAAGCCGATAATAAAATTCTCACGGAAGTCGCCTGTAAGTGATCCCCTACAGGGGACAGGTAGGGTGAGCGCATACGCACGTGCCAACATGTTTACTATGACCCTCTCTAAATCCCCTTTTCTTAGTAAAGCAAATAAAAAAACACCTTTCTATATAACTCACTTATTGTAATTAATTTAAAAGGCCATTGAATAATTTAAAAGTCATTATAAAAAGCAGCATTGAATTTTAGACTTTTTTTTTCTGGACATATTCGTTTTTATGTATCTTTTTCATTTTCTCAGGCATGATGCTACGTTTTTACGTATCTTTTTAAATGATCTTACGTGTAAAAGCACAAGGGTGGACTTGTAACATAAACAAGTACGCAATTTGCTGATAAAACCTCTTAATCCTGTTATAAATAGCTGAGCAGTTTCCTTAAACGAGTCAACCCGTCACGAACTTCAGGCGATCTTCGTGTGTAACTTCGCGGGGTCATACTTATACCGGAATAACTAGTTGAACGATATTCATGTGTTAAAATTTTTAATTGTTCATTAAATATGTATATTTAAAGTCAAATAGTATAACTTATGCTTAATTTAACTCTACGTTCTCATCCTTTATGAGTCCTCTGCAGGCGATTTGAAAATATTTATCTGAATCATATGAATAAGTGAAAAAATACAAAGTTATGAAAATCTCGATACGTTTAGTCGAAAAATCGACTAATACACACTCTAAGGCTGTATGCGATAAATAGAATTTTTTTCACAAATTTGAAAAAAGTTCTTCGTTAACCCAAAAAATTCTTGTTAGGTTTCCAGCTTAAATTTATTCCCAATAACTATATTGACTAAATTTTAATCAATATATTTAACAACAACCAAAAACAATGCCGGAAGTCATGACAAATTTATAATTCTCATTAAATTCATTAATGAATGTTATTATTAATGAATGGTATACTTATAATAATCCCATGACCTTTTCTAACCCGCGCCCAATGGCGACCTAACTTTATTGGCATCACGGGTATATTCGACCGGGAATCTTTGGAGGCGCGTGAGAATTTTTATTAACGGCGGCATTCACCCCCGCAGTGGAGGGTTGACATATTTATTAAGTGTGCGAATTGAGCCCAAATGAGGTCCTTGCAGGGTTATATATTCAATATATGTATATTGTGTTTAACGTTACTGTAAATGCATCAATTAGATATGTATATTTTTCAATATCTGTAATTCTGGTAGAAAGTTTTTTAAAATTTCAATACCCTTACATTACTTAGTCTCAGAATCGTTTCGTTCTATTTACAAAAATAAATAATAATATTCCCACGACTATCTCAACGGTATCATACAAATATATTAAAAAAACTTCCGCGCGGCATAAAGTCAACAGAAAGATTGACAACTCGCGATTACCAAGGGTAACTGTTGCAACTTTGTGACACAGTAGACGAGTATAAATGAAATATTTCACAGTATTACATATCTAGTTACGTTAGCAATAAGGGCGAAAATTCCTTAAGCAATATTTTTAATGTGGACAGAGACCATAGATGTGTACGAGGCATTATGATAGAACATTTCCTGTGGGAATGAATTTGGGTGGGAATATTCGACATAGTTGGCAAGTTGGCACGTGCCAGCCGGGCCATCGTGGTATTAAATATAGTAATGGGGTGTTATTTAGGGGTGATTTAAAGTTTGTAGCGCTCATGACCTGACGGGATGGAAAATAAACGATCTGTCAAATTATAAAACTGTTATATTGTATTATAACAGTGTTATAATTGTTTTTTAACTGCATTTCGACAAGCTCGGAGGGTGAGCCTTTTGCAATATATCGGGCACAAACCCAGGCGGCGAGCTACCAGTAGACATAACATATTACAAAACCTCAAAAACAACCGACCCGGGAATCGAACCCATAATCTCTCGCTTGACAAACATGCTTGTAACCACTCCACCAACTAGGAAACCATTTGGTAACCAAATAAAGTCGCATATCACTTGGTCAAAAATTTATATCGCTGCATTTTTTACTCCGCGACACCGCTATCATTTAAGGTCACACCACAAGGACTTTCCCATGGGATATTAGCACTTCCTGTGGGAACGGTTCATGGGAATTGAATGTGGGTAACGGAGTCACAACTCCGTAAAAAATAATGCTTTTTATGTCAGTCCTGTTACTGTTAAACTGTATACTGTTAAAACATCATATATTTTTGTAAATAATCTGAATTCTGTAGTCATAAAAATAATAGTATGAATTATTGATCAAAAGAAAAAAGAAAATAAAAATGCCTCATACAATTTTTATGTTTGGTACTATCGTTAACATAATTACTGTAACAACATATGAAAAGCATAAATTCTATACTAATTTTGTAATATAATTCCAAATTTTTATCTAATTATTTTTAACGTAGAGTTCTAAAATACACCACAAATGTACGAATAATTTATTTATGTACATCGATAAATTTATTACACACATTTATTTTTAATTTATTATATTACACACATTAATATTTTATTTTTTATATTACACACATCAATCAATATATTATATTTCTTTTATTATATTGCACAAACAATCGACTGGCTCGTTGGTTGAGTGGTTGCAAGCGCGACTGCCGATCGGGAGGTCCTGGGTTCAAATCCCAGGTCGGGTACTATTAGATTTTTCTAATTCAGAATTTCTAGTAGTGACTCGGAGTCCGGATGAGAGCCCAGTGTATAGCAATAGGCCCACCACCTATTCCATTGTGGGACTTAAACGTAACTGGTGAAACGTGGGGGTGTACTACACTCCTCTGCCTATCCCTTCGGGGATTATAGGCGTGATGTTACGTTTATCTTATTTCTCTGCGAAACAATCTTGTTCATCTTTGGCTGTGATTTGATGACTCCGGCAAAGATATTTGATGAGATTTTAGTAGGTAGTTCGATTCCGCTTACCCTAGTAAAACATACTGTGCTCACAAAAACTTGCCATAATAAAGAATTTTTTTACGATCTGTTTTACGGGGAGTTTGAGTTTTATTTTTATATCTTCGTTGAAAAGTTCTCACCGACGTCTGCGAAGTGTGGTAACATCCTTAATATAAACAATACTTTTGATTAGTGAAATTTTTGATGAATATTTTAAAATTATACCTATTCCATAGTGGGACGTAAACGTAACCGGTGAATCGTGGGAGTGTTCTGCATTCCTCTGCCTACCTATTCGGGGATTACAGTCGTGAAGTTAGGTTTTCATTTTAAAATTACACGATGTATAGTGGAACAAGTTACCGAGTTGATGAATCGTGACGGGCTTTTCAGTTATGTAGTGGCCGTAACTGGCGAACCTTGTGGATTCAATTCCCACCGGGAGCAAATGTTGAGTGGGAAAAAATTGAGTTGGGAAAAAATAAATATTCGTGACGTCGAATATGTATGTGTTTTATCAGCTATTTTGATACTAGAAACAACTCACATCTCTGCTCTCATACTCACAGATGTGGGTTGGTCCCAGATTTTTAAATATAATTATATTAATTTTGTAAGCAAATTTCCATAAAATCCACCGTTAGTAATTTTTTTTACACAAAGCTGACTGAAATATTTCATGAATGGTTACCAGCAACTACTGTAACTTTTTAATGGTCTAATTTTGTTAGTAATATGACATTGAGTTTATACCAAGAAATATGTATTAAAATATATGCGTTTTAGTTACATGTAAGTCTGCGAAAAGTGAAATATGAAGAAGATGCTAAAAGCGTTCGGATAACATAAATATATAATCAATATCATGAAATGAATTTGGAATTTGTTCTTCGTATATGTTGATAAATAAACCCTGGTCACTTGACGATGAATAGTCAATGTCGTCTATAAATATCTGCAACGTATCAGAGCTGCTAACCCGCTGCCAGACTTGGAGGATATGGTCATCAGGTTTTTAAACAACCTCATCTTATGCACCCTAGGCATAGATCAGAAGGAGCGCCTGTTAAAAAAAATATTTTCGAGATAAGAAGCACATGCTCGAAGGCTGACACGTGAAAAGCTGACGAGGAAATATCTCTCAGGCCAGTGGGGCGGTCAAAGAAAGATAAAGCTGGAAATCACTCAAAGAATTCATAATCAAAAATAACATCATTATATAGCACGGTTCACACATACAGAGTTTAACTACATCTATCCAATAATTATTATAGGTACCATATATACGTGGGAGAGGTCTCGACGTGGCTGTGTTTGACATGTCACAATATAGATAGCGACGTTGGAAGCCGTCCAACGCCGAGCAAGGCGCGCCAGTGTGATCTTTGACTGTTCCCCGCAATCATATTGACAGCGTCCCATATTCTGCACTGATTGACAAAGGACGGAGCGATTTGATCCTTGTGAGATGTTGTTACAATAATACTCATGTAGTGAAACACATGTTAGTCCGCGGCTTAGTGACACCGATCGCTGAATAAATAATTTGTAACATTTTTTTTTTATTTCTTTATCTAAACAACACTGATGCTGTTGCCGTTAGAAGAACGACTTGCCTTTATTACATAGCTTTTAGTGAACTATAATAAATACATTTGCTAAAACACTAGAAAAAACGCATTATTTATTTATCTGGTTATATAAAAATAATTTCAGAATGTGTCAGTGTTATGTTATCTTTAAGTCAAATAGCAATCGTGTCAATAGCACTTAAGGATTAAAATGATTAATGCCACGAAAGTCTCTTAAAATCTGGAGCTGCAGTCGGAAGCAATGTACACCATGAAAGAGTAACATTTAAAATATCTTTCAACTTGCATTTTCTCATTTTTATTGTTGTTTTTGGCAAGGTTCGCTTATAAAATATTTAAAATCAACGGCGGACACAAAGCGAGCTACATTTATATTCTCGTCACATGTAACAATAATTACTATCGCGGGCATATATTAAACAGCGGAGGTTGACATATCGGTCTATAGATAGGACGGTTGGAAGCAGGCCAAGTGCCGTCTCAATGCGGAATTGTGATCTTTGTGGAATCATATCGGTTGTAATTTATGGTTATGTAAGCTCTACTGTTAGCTTTTATAGTTGAAGCGAGTGGAAATTCTGTTTCTTCTATTTAGAGAACGATTGAATCTTCTTTATTACGCTTCATTAAACTTTTGTTGGATTTGTTGGATTAGATGCTATAATGAAATCATCATGATACAATTATCATATCATCACACCAGGTCTGTGTATGTTTATTCTTTTAGACCTGACCTGCTTATGTTCATCACTCCCTTCAAACAGGCGCGCCAGTTTTGGAGA
The DNA here is from genome assembly GCA_018244855.1 of Elbella merops. Classification (NCBI taxonomy): domain Eukaryota; kingdom Metazoa; phylum Arthropoda; class Insecta; order Lepidoptera; family Hesperiidae; genus Elbella; species Elbella merops. The sequence continues at coordinate 9,715 of DWMG01000855.1, forward strand.
CGTCAGACTCCCTCATCAACTAGTATCTGATCTATTAAGTCAAGATAGGAGAGTATGAAAAGTTCTCGTACATGTATGTGCTTTTGCTAATGCGACAGTCCAATAAGGCAATACCCACATCTGACTGTAATTACAAAATACGACAGCGTCGAGTTGGAAACACGATAACAGCTAAGTGGAAAGTTACGCGGCGCATTTGTTAGCGCGTCGGTCGTTCAGTTACGAGCTGGATACTAGCCATTGTGAACACGCGCTCTGACTGCTGACGATTATACTTGATTTGATGTGCATTGATCAATTTAATATAGGGTTTCAAATTGCTAATTTCGTCTGTAGATGGCTAATACATTTATTGGATTAACGTACATTTAAGTAACAGTTATGCATTCTATTAGAAAAGCTCACAGCCACGTTACTCCACGTAAAAGCGGGCAGTAAGCGACTATTTTCAAAGCAGCTGCATGATCATATAGGTACTTCCATTGCTGATTTCCTATGCGCAGTATTTCTAACCTGGCTTTTGTGGTTAGCGTGTTACTTATGCTCGTACATTTTACACTCGGCGGCCCTTTACAGTAAATCCTTTACTAGCTCGGCTATTCAACCATGGAATTCCCTTCGCCTACTATAGATAAAGCTTCACACTTATAAGTTTAATTGACCTCTTCTTTATTCGGTTTACGCGTTTTAATAAGTAATTAATCGTTGTGCTTATTATTTACGTTGTATTTAATTTTGTACAAGTAGATTCGCATTGGCATTTCATACTCAGTAAGTACTTTCAGCCATGTCAAATTTGGCATGAGGAGACCCGAAATTTGGTTTCAGTGGCTCGCCTTGAGACCGGGCTTTTCTGCATACATGACTGATGACGATAATGTCCCGAACAGGGAGATGTAAAACCGGACAATGATTGACATAGTCGTATGTCTCATATACTCGTGTATTTACAATCCCGTTGGCGCCAGTTTGCGAGCAGATGCGGCTGCGGCCGCCATTACGCAAATGGTTGACTTTGGCCGCTCATTTGCCTTTAAACAGTATTACACACTGCTAACTCAGTGTCTGACTAACACGTTTTCTATATTGCTGTAGCTAGTAACGTCAATGCACTTTGAAAATATCACAGATTAAATTATATCTGATAAGCCTTTTACAATTGATAATCAGTGTCGTTAAGCCCATTCAGACAAGCTTTACAGTTGTACCTAGCAATAAATGTCTAAGGCTATAGTTTACATCAGACTATGTTTTGCTCTTTAGTTACTCCTATAACATGCAAATTATTGTAGCAATGTGTCCTAAATTAGTGAAATAGTTCCTTAGTTTGTGTCTCGGCGACACTAATTCCCGGTACACGATATAACTATTCCAGTCCCATATAGAATATACAAATTTACAAGCTTTCGAACATTTTGGAAAACATTTAATTAGTTGTAAAGCAGTCATGATCTCATTGAAAAAAATAAAGAGACACGGTAACCAATAAGATCCTACAAAGCCCATTGTTCTATGTAGTTTATTATTAAGTCAACATTCAATTTGATTTCTTAGTTCAAAAATATTAATATTACTGTAACCCCAAGCCAGGTGCAATACGGAGTAGAGAGAGAGCACCGAGTGCCACACAAACCTAAAATTAATAGCAAATGATTAGTTAGTCTTAAAAGCTATTAGGGGTTAGTGGCACATAAGGTCCTGTTTATTACCAAGACAGCATGAGCACAGGAGAGACGAGGCAGCTTACGGCGTATCCGGGCGGCGTGTGTTCATTAAGCTGTGCAGTGATCGTCCTTAGCCGCTCATTAAGAATGTCGAGGCTTCGCTTTGTACACCCGGAGCGACAAAGACGCTCTAATCTTCTGGTCCGGCGGAAGAGGATCAAGGGAGATGCACGTCTTAATGAGAATATACGGGTATGTGCTGCAACAGCGGGTCTATGTATGCACGTACGTAGCGGATGATTACAGCAGCTACGTTGCAATTTGTTAGGACATTGTAGTGTGAGTTTGCAATTAATTTGAGTTGTAAGCACCGTGTTAGAATTTCAATAATAAACAATTATACTTCAATGTGAAAATTTGTCATTTTCATTTGCCCTTAATGCACCAATGGACCACAATGTTTCCCTGTCGACAAAAGATTCTCGTATAAAACCGCACAATAATAATGGAGCACGATTCAGCAGCTATTCATTACGCGTCGAAAAAGATTAATTTGTCTCATTTACTTCGAACATCAGTGTCCGTGCATTTTCGGTCAGTTAAATCCATCAGTAGCTCTGCGTCCTACATAATTGCAAAGAACTTGAATTAAACGGACTAACTACCAATAATGTATTTTGAAATTGAAGAATTGAGTTGTCCCAATTGGAAATAAATATTTGAATTTTTTATTTTTCTATGTAATGAAAATAAATGTTTATTAAATATTGTCATCATTTTCTGGAAAAAAATCATAATATTTATTAGTAATCTGTTCTTTTATGTCTATACATACACACTATCAGACTGTCATCGTCCACTGCAATACCTATAATTTGTACAAAATAATTTCGAGGTTTCAAATCTGCCAGGCATCCCGTGACCGCGCTTTTTTTATTTTTGTCTGACATCTAGGTTTTTCAGTTTTATCAACTATAATAATATGATTTGTACATTTAGACAACATCATCATCAGTCTATGTTAGTCCACTGCTGGACATAGGCCTCCCCCAAAAATGGGTTTATGCCCGTAATCTCCACGCTGGGCATGCGGGTTGGAGATCGCAGGGCACAGTTTTTCGCACCGCCGACGCTGCTGCCCATCGGCCGTGCCTATCTAGGCTGCGCTATATCGCAATCAGCCGGTCGCCAGAGCCTCGTCTGTTATAACAGGGTGCACCACGTGCAAACGAGTTTAGCTTGGGCTCCTGAGATGGTGGTTGGAACCCCTTACATCCCAATTTAGACAACAATCAAGTTAAATTTCACGCTATGCCACTTTGAATATTGAACAGTGCGGACGAATGCAGACTTACAGACAGATAGGTTAACAATGAAGGGTTGTCCTCGGAATGGATACACGAAGCTCTTCTGTTTGTGTATACTCTTGAACGTGTAAATCACGATGTGATAAGGCTAATGCAAAACAGGTCACGTAATTAAGGTCGCTCCGCAATACTCCACTCGACGCTGGTCTGATTGGTAATGACGAAGATGAGTGTGGATTTCTTTGTCTTTTACATGTTAATTAGAAGTGAAAAAGTAGCCAAGGGTATTTGACCTCAATAACTGTTATGACCTCTTACAATGTACAAATTCCAAGGTCTTAGTTAATAGGTAATATCTAAAACGATGATATAATTGGCGTTGGCCCTTGATCCTAAATTCGATTCATACTTTTATATTAGATCGACTTTGCACTTTGAAGGTCCTTACGTAAAGATTTTTCTATAACAGTACTGATAATGTAATACGAAGGCCGCAGGAGTCACGTGGGTGATCTATGAGGCGTTATCTCGGGCTTCTCACGTGAATGCTGCAGGTTTAGGGTAGGGCTCGGCAACGGGGACGAGATAGTTGTTTCTGAAAGGTTACAAGGGTGACTGTTTTTTATGTCCTCATCTCAATTAAAATTGAGACAGATACAAGAATTAGATCCAGTAGTTACTGTAATATTTATATCTACTATTTATGTGCCGTGGCTAGTGTTCAAATCTTATGCCAGAAAGTTATATTAGTGTCAGTTTGTTTGGTAACGGGAGTTTTCCACGGCCAGGATTCGTCAATCCTTGGGTCTAGCCACAGCTTCTCGTACATGTGGCTACATAAAAATTCAATTATTCCCAAATTAATTAGAACATACAAGTAGCGTAAAAATACAAATACTAATGTCTAATATCAGCACAACGGCAATGTTACTGATGAATTATAATTTATAATAATTCCTGTTCCGTTGTTAAACTACATTCCAATTGTACGAGTTCATATCTAAAGTATGGTTTTATTTTTTACACTTAAAATTTTCAATATTAAATTGTTTGTGTTGGTTAGACAATACACCAGCCAGAGCGGAATCTTCGCAATCAACAGATCATAAATCAAATGACTTAACCATCCAAACATATTGCATATCACTCCTAGTACTATATGCTACACAGTTTATACAATGAAACATACGCTAAATGAAATTGCGTGTAAACAGACTCACGTAGACCACATCTTAGCAAACCATAATAATTACTCTCCGTCCCTGTGCATATTGGAATCTGCAGCTTTTCGTTAAAAAATTAGAAAATGATTGAATTAACTGAGCGGTCGAGAATACGTGAAAGGTAAACCGTGTGCAATGCAAGCCATACTGGTTCTTTTAGAAACAGTTTATTTTTTTTTGCTGTATATTTAACAATATATCGAAAGAAACACTCAGAACAGAGGACCAAAAAATATTCAAGCAAAAGCTCCGTCTACACCTGACAAATAAATGTTAGTACAATTTAATATCTGTGTGACAAAGCAAACGACTTGCGATTTTAAGCAATATATGTATGAATAGTTCGAACATGATGTCTTTGGAATTTGTGTGGCGATGTAATATTGTATATTATAAATTAATTCATGTAAAATCAATCAAATCTTAATGAAAATCATTTGTTGTTTAATGCAGAACATGATCGTTTTTGTTAAATTTGTTTTAGAATACGTAAATATGTAATACAAATGTAAGAAATAAACATACATGTATGACTATCTCGTTGGTCGATTGGTTGCAAGCGCGACTACGGATCGGAAGTTCCTGGGTTCAAATACCGGGTCGGTACTGTTGGAATTTATTAATCCTTTTAAATTTAAATTTCTAGTACCTAGTTAGTGACTGTTAACCTTGGCTCACAAATAAACGAATTTGAATTGAAATCACCTATTCAATTTGTCACAAGTAGAATATATTGCATGCAAAATTTTAAAACACTAAAAGTGCGCAGCGCGCGGCGGCCTGCAGGGGGGAAGGGGGGGGGGTTGCGAAATATAAAATTGAATGAACGATTTATACTGAACGTGACCGCAACTAGCAGATCGCCTATAAATACTAAAAGCCAGTTTACATTTGCAAAGAGAAAAATGGATACTGACCGAATCAAATTTTGTTTGCGGCTTGTGAAAAGCAGTAAGGCAGTTTATTATCTTTATGGCGGTTTTTTACAAATAGTACAACAACCCGTATGTATGGATTTTACTATTAACAAAAACTGTATAATATGTTCCTCGATGTATGTACAATAAAGAATTATGCATTAAGGTTGATGAAACTAAATTTTTGTTTCGATTACAGTAGTGATGAGAAGCCTGTCCCCGCCGTGGGACATAACTGAGGGTGTTGCTGTATATAAACGACTCATTTTACTTTTTGCAGCTTAATGCCGCCATTACGTACACAATGTGACGTTAAACCGGACTCCTCCGGTCACGCTCAGTATTTCATGCGGATTAACCGCTCTCGTGGTCGGGCACGGCCCTGAATTTAAAATACTTGTTAGAGGACGTAGTACACGAGCTGAACGGTTACGGGTTTAGACGAAAAAATATCTACTGAAACTTTAAAATAACTTTCGTAATGAAATTTTTACTTGGACGGCTATTGAATTAATTTATCCCGAATTGCATTTTAAAGCTTACGAAATTTAACTATAAATACACGTTTAAAGGTTTTTATAGAAGTGTATTAAATAGACAACGAAGTTAGTTGCGCTAGCGTCTAATTCAGTTAAATTGTACATATAAGAACAATTGATTAAATTACTAACGATGTAGCTGTGTTAATATCGAAATTCATGTTTTGTTGGCAAGTGACAAGGGGCGATAGGATTAAAGGTTCGTACTCATGGAATCATCAGAATTCTTTGAATCGGTGACGTCGAACCCAGGATCTTTTAGGGCAGATTTCATATAAGTTTCATAGTTTAGTTAATTCGCAGTTAATATTTAAGTCTGGCAGTGGTTGGATGCATAGAGCAGAAGATCGAGCTCAGTGGCGTGCCATTGGAGAGGCCTATGTCCAGCAGTGGATAGCTGATAGTGTGTGTGTGTGTGTGTGTGTGTGTGTGTATTTAAGTCAAACCACGTCGTATAACGGTTCGAATAAAATACTCGTCGACGTGTTTATGTTCACTATAGTTTATGTATTATTTCTTAAAAGTTATTCCTAAAAGTTAAAGTGACTGAGAAAATGGTTGTATTAAAATAAACCTACCACTTTTGTTTCATGAATGCCAGAATTAGGTACATAATTTGAGATTAAACTGGACTTTCTGGTCACGTTGAGTATTTTATTCGGATTAACCGCACCTTTGTTCGAGCAAGGTGCTGAATTTAAAATACTCGTTGTAAAAAAGATGAACTGAACAGATTTTGAAATGGACCTTTCGTTTTGGAATTTTCAGTGTTATTTTAAAAGTTGTGCGTGACTAAATGGCTCACGATTACTCAGATCAAAGTTTTGCAATAATTTTTAGGACTTTGTGATTATAAGCATAACTCATGTTAAAAGAAACCCAAAGTAATTAAGCGTAGTTTAAGAAAGAATATTGCAAAGGTAATTTTACTTTTAATAGTTTTTTTTTGTAAATGCGGGATTAAATTATAAGGTAATAATGTAATTTTATATGTAGGTATTAAATTAAAATCTATTGGTGCATTCAACACGATTGCGGGTCGTATACCCATATACAGTAATTCAAATTCAAATTATTTTATTTATTATAAAGTATATACATACACTCAATGAAGGTCATGTTTTAGTTATATATTGTAATCCCTCTATAACACGGTAGAACCGTTCCGCGTTATAAGAAATTGTATAACGCGCTTGCAAGACTCCGTATAACGCGTTATGTACAATGATGATTCACGTTTAACTTTTCTCGTTAAAGGGGGTTTGAAATAATAATGAAATAAAAATTTAATAAAATAATTCAATTCAATTTTGTAACAACACTATTGATACAATGTGCGAAGGTACGCGAATTTAATTGTGAAGTAGTACAGATCATTGTAAATTTCACAGAACAGAAATATAACGTGGGAAATCTCCACGTTGTATGGATGAAAACACGTGTTATGCGAGGGATTGTAATCGCGTTATATGAAAACGCGTTACAAGAGAACCGTGTTATAAGGGGTTTTACTGTCTATGGTACCTGTAGAATATTGTGCAGATATATTGTGTGCTAGCTGTGCCCGCGACGTCGTTCAAATGGGAGTCTAAACTTTTTCTCAAGTTAAAGTAGCCTAAGTTACTCCTTACTACATCAGCTGTCTGCCAGTGAAAGTCCCGTCACAATCGGTCCGGCCGTTCCAGAGATTAGCCGGAACAAACAAACAGACAGGCAGACAAAAATAGTAAAAAATGTTATTTTGGTATATATGTATATATGTATACCGTGTTGTCGTGTTGTGTCGTGTGTTGACTGCCTCGTTGGTCGTGTTAGTTGCAAGTGCGACTGCCGATCGGGAGGTCCCGGGTTCGATTCCCGGGTCGAA
>DWMG01000856.1:0-17226 GCA_018244855.1 Elbella merops
CCCGCACTTGGCCAGCGTGGCAGACTATGGCCTTAACCCTCTCGATATGAGAGGAGACCCGTATTCCAACAGTGGAATTCTAATGGGTTGGAAAAAAAAAAACTAAATCTCAGACTAGACTTCATAATTTCAGATTTAAGTTAACGTTTTAAAAGCTGGGTACAAATTTTCTCATCACGTTTAAAAATCTAACAATTGTTGTTTAAAACGGAACGAAGATAAAACTGACGCTGCCTACCGACAGGAGGACTTACTAAATTGTAACGCTCAGACTCAAGAATCTCAAAAATGACGGGAGCGATTAATAACAAAATATGAAAGGAAGTAGGTATATGAGAACTATGTAGTTAGTACTATGTAATGATATGTGCTACTAAATAGGGATGTACATGTGTTACGATTCCACGAAGATGGCTGAGAGGCGCGGCTCAATAGCCGAGAGGTCAAGTCGAGTGGCGCAAACGACGCTACACGACGCGACGCTCGTCAATCCACCTCGTCGCCAGCCAGCTATTTAGGCTACGTTATAATGTGTACAACCTATTAATTATTTTATAGTTTATAAATATACACATTACATCTATATAGATAAATTTAATCTATTCTAGTTGTGGCAACTAAGAAAAATATTGGAACCTTATTGCAGCGCCACTCACCATGTCCCATTGTGAATCTAAACCATATAGGCACCGCCTAAGGCATATAAAGAATTTCACCAAAGTTTGTCCATCTGTTTAACTGCTCAGAGCTACACATACAACACAATTTTATAAAGAATCATAATCCGTGTTTTTAAAGGGACCATCTACGTATATTGCCCAAAGTCCCCTACGCACATTCCGGTCGCCGAACAGCTCCTTGCTATGTGAACGGTACGGCCTGGTATGCGATATGACATGCGTACCAGTCCTACCCGTTCAGCGACACGAGTCCTGTCGAATTCATATGTTGCATGCCTTGGAACTGCACAGGAGGTACGATCAGCAAAAAAACGGTTTTGGAAGCATGAGAATAATTTACTCCAGGATATTGTTATCCACGACACAAACATCAATGAAAAGTTACATGTCATGCGATAATATAATATACAACAAAATATATTACAAAAACAGATACTTAAAGTTATTGTGTATAAACTATAGCTTTTGATCGCAAAGATGTCATTTTTTTATGATAAAAATACACAGTTACTTCAGTTTAATACTAATAAATACAACATCACGCAGGACACAAACAAAATATCATAACAAAGACAAGTGACTAAAATCATATTCTTTAGTAAACGAATTAAAGTATACGAACAAGCAAGTAGGCACTACCGTGTTTTCAAAACGAACCATATTCTGTATTATAATCTCGTTTTATAAATCGGGTAGTACCAGTAAAATTTGTGGTGCTTGTTTTAAAAATGTAAGGTTAAATCGGCTGGCCGACGTCGGAGTGTGTGCAGGGCTCTTAGCATATTCATATACCCGGGTGTACATTGCGGCAGCGTTTATAGTTAATAGTGAATTGACAACAAATTCTGTTTTATTCGCCGATTTTTGCATAAAGTAAAATCGTCATTAGAAATAAACACTATTACCACACGTACGCACGCACGCGCCCATGCAAGCGCGCACGCACGCACGCACTCACGCACGCACTCACTCACGCACAGAGGCACGCACATGCACACAAACTCGCACACGCAGCCACACGCATATATAAATATGCATTTACCCAAGATATGTATGTGTGTATATAATTGTATGTGTACAGTATATTTTACTTATCTATTGTTAACATCAACATTAAATATTGGAACAACTACTCTGTACAAAATATACGAGAACTTTGTATCTAATAGACTCAACACCTATTCCATGGGACCTAAAATATAACTGGTGTAACCTGGGAGTGTACTGCACTCCTCTGCATATCCTTCGGGGTTTACAGGCGTGATGTTACATTAAAATCAGAGTCCATACAATAATTACTCGATACTTGAACAAATTCCATATGAAACATGGCTCAAAGATTCACATATAGGTATATCACATTGGTATGCACACAGGTGAGCGTCCGATCGCGGCTGAAGAGATGCAATGTCAACATGTTTCCGGACACACACGACCTAGAACTTTTCAAAACAAGGATGAATGGGCTGTTAGAACGCACGCGTGTTCCACCTTAGGACGCATCTGCGCTTTCCGTCAGATGGGGTCGCGCCAAACGCTGACCTCTCATAAGATAGAAAAATAAAATAATGCAGCCGCGAGCCTGTTGCGAGCCCGTGGTTCGTGTTAAAGTTGCATTTAGCTTCATTAATTTACCTACCTCTGTGTATATTATGATATTATGATATTATCATTTAGACATTCGTTAATTTTATATTTATATAGTTACGCCATATCCCTTACGACGTAGACACAGAGCACCGAGTCAAATTTCTTCTCTTTTTTAAATTCACTTTATTTACTAAAGTATTTTGAAGAACGCTTCGATATATGTATTGTTCATTGCTTAGGTAAATATTTTTCTGTGTCAATAAAATTGCATGTAAATTTGCAATTCGAAAGGTCCCTTCGAAACTTGTAGTTGGCTGCATAATTTTAATCGAAAGTATAATGTACAGATACACTTCTGCATATTTTCCTGTACACCGTAATGTGTGCCTGTGAATGTGTGTATATGAGTGTGGGTGTGTGTGCGTGTGACCTGTTTCCTCTACCTGTGACGTGTTGAGTACGTGGTGTTATGAATCAGTTAGAAACTGTCACGTATATTGCTCTACGTCCTATTATCTGCCTACCTCTTCGGGAATATGTAAGCGTGATATTTTTTTACTTATATTACTAATAAGACGTTTGTTATTACCTCGTGAGCTATAATATTAATAATCTATAGATGCTCAACGTTGCTCGCGAGAAGGAAATTATTTTTATAGTTAGTAATCTTCAAATCCGCGCAAATTGGGTCCGCGTAGCGAGTATACGAGTATGTTCGTAACCGTAACCGTTGCGTATGACCAACGCTAACAAGTAAAAAGACTGGCAGTCAAAATCCTTAAATAATAACATTTTTCGAGTACGATTTTTCATATATTTCCACAAAAATAACAACGTTCTTACACACGTAGCGTTACAAAGAAACGGTCCTATTTATAGGATATTTATGCCTTCAAAGAAAACTCCCAAATCTTTCGTGAAATTCTCAGATTTTTTTTTTTGCTTGTTAATGAAGTATCGAGTCGTTTTTGCCTGTTGCCTCGCGTGATGTGTAGCGAATGTGATATGGAATTCGAATATGGATTATATTTTGCCGTTTCGTTTTAACGATCTCCTTTGCAATATACAAATATGTTTATATTTTCTTATATGTATATTTTATACTTAAATGTATCGCTCTCAAACAAATATCTACTTGCGTAAACAGACATATGCTGGGGACATTGTAATTCTGTAATGTTCAGTGTACATACATTTAGCACTCGTACCTACAGGATTTGTCAATGTATTCTGTTTAATGAATAAAAAAAAATACAACATTTACGATCACTGCAAATAGTCTTAACAGTAATATAAACATATTTACTCGTATCCACAATAACAACCAGTATTTTAATATAACGCGTAGAAACATTAAATAAAACAAACTAAACCTTCAATACGAGACGTCATTCATTAAGTTCCGTGGCGTTGTGCGTGCGGTATTAATGTAGGAAAATATTCCCCTCTTATAAACGGTCTGCTTATTATGCACGCGCGAACCTCAGTTTTTATTTATTTTCATTTAGTTTCATCATACATCTCGCTTTCACCGCGCCCACCGCACGATACTTAATCACATCCTTCCATTGCTCCGGCGTAGATGAGATTTTAACATAAGCTCGTTTCTTGCGAACGTAAATAAACTAAATGAAAAGTTAATATCTGGCGTTTTTACAAGCTCTGTACCAAAACGTGGATTAAGTCCGACTATCACATACATACTGAGTACGTATAAACGTTACATGGTGTGTACATATATACATATGTACATAAATTTATGTACACATGCTTATAACTATATCTACATGCTTATAATACATTTTAAACTAGTTATGCCCGCGTCTTTGTGAGCGTAGAAAGTTTATTTATTTATTTATTTATTTATTTATTTACACGCCAACAGCATTTCACACAGTTTTTATATTAGGTTTTGTATAAGTTTTTCTAGACACGTGTGCATGCCAATTACAGGTGTGCACAACATTTACAAATTTTGCCACTACACTAGACTAATGATATATGTAGGTACATAGATAAAATATAGAAATAATGAAATAGAAATAGAAAGAAATAGAAATATAGATATGACAATACATAGTTTTTGTGTTGAATAAAAACATCTTAAAATTTATACCAATCAGATAAAAATATATTTTCAAATAAACAAATAAAATTAAATCAATCATAATTGGTATACAAAACATCGTATTGGTATTTGCAAGATCCTCCCCTGGTGGGACTCGAACCCACAATCCCCGGCTTAGGTCGCCGATGCCTTATCCATTAGGCCACAGGGGCGGACATTTGAACATTTGAATCAGCCCTACAGCTTGAAGGTTTTACACCCCCATTATAGGTAAGATAATTAAATTTTAATTATGTTGTAATACAATTTACTACAAAATGAATACGCACATTACAAAATGATACGACAAGATGAAAGTACTTATATTTGTAGGGCATAAAATGTATTATACAACTGGGTATCGTTATGTTGTACAAAATAGGAATATGTTTTAAATTTTCTGGTGATTTTATTCATGTTTTCTTGCACAGAAATTTATTTTAAAACAGTTTTGCAACAGTCGCGTCATCTCGTGACTATCCTTGTGGTTAAGTAGAGGCGGGGTGCGTTCGGTCGGGTTGAATCAGTTTCCCACACTTATGAGTACCGTGTAGTTCCGTATTTTCGTCCAAGAGAGCGGTACTGTACTCAATCTACATTTTTTTCCAACTTTTGTTTATTTTTTTTATAGAATAGGGGGCAAACAAGCAAACGGGTCACCTGATGGTAAGTGACTGCCGTCGCCCATTGACACCTGCAACCCAAAGGTCACTAAGTGCGTTGCCGGCCTTTAAGGAAGGTATACGCCCTTTTCTTGAAGGTTTGAATGTCGTATCGGTCCGGAAATACCGTATGCGACAAATTGTTCCACAGATTCGTTGTGCGAAGTATAAAACTTCTGGAGAAGCGCACAGTGGTAGAGTACCAACTGTTGAAATAATGAGGGTGGAGGTTTTGTCGCGTTGGGCGATGGCGAAAATGTGTGGGCGGTATTAGTCCGAACAACTCGTCAAAGCACTCCCCGTGGTATAATCGATAGAGAATGCAGATTGAGGCCACATCTCTACGCAACGCCAAGGGATCAAGCCGATCGGAAAGATCCTGAAAATCGATGATTCCAGTCGCTCTCCGTTGGATCCGGTCAAGAGGGAGAAGCTAGTATTAGGGTGCTCCTGCATACAGATGAGAGCAGTACTCCACATGCGGCCTAACCTGGGCCTTATAAAGTTGCAGATGGTGGGCCGGAGCAAAATACTGTCTCGATCTGTTAAGTATACCCAGCTACTTAGAGGCCAATTTGGCCTTACCATCTAAATGATCGCGGAACTGGACCTTGCTCGATATATTGACGCCAAGTATTCCAATGCTGGCTGCGGCAGTAAGAGGAGTGCTCTCAAAGGAAGGTGATACGACAAACAGGGTCTTTTTAGCGGTGAACTCGCAAACCTGTGTCTTCGTGGGATTGAATAAAGAACTAAATTCAATCGACCCCAATCTGAAACCATGTCTAGGCAGGTTTCGATTTCAGACACAAGTTTGTTTCGGTTCTCTATGACGTTATCCCGTGAAACTTTCGCGTTGCTGGTACAAAGGGCATCATCCGTACTATCATCCGCATAGCAATGAACGCCGTCGCTTTGCAGCATATCATTGACATGCAGAAGAAACAGTGTGGATAGCACACAGCTCTGTGGGAAACCAGCATTGACCGACATGGAGTCGGAGCATGCACCGTCGACAACGACCTTCATGCTTCTGTCTGTCAGAAAACTAGTGACCCAATTGCACAATTTCACGGGAAGCCCATAGGAAGAGAGCTTCGAGAGAAGCGCTTTATGCCAGACCCGATCGAAGGCCTTCGCTGTGTCTAAGCTGATATGCCTATACATCTCATTTAGAATTGGAAGGCATTGCAGGACAGAATACGTCTCTCTTCGGTATAAGGTACTGAAGGTTGCCATGCTAGGAGGGCCACCGTTGCGTTCCGTCGGAGATCCAAGGGCCCTCCCACTAGCACAGAGGGAGATCACCGAGGTAGTTTTAGTGCGGAACAAAACTCACATAACTCTCTCTCCTTTTTTCCTCCTGATATCAAAAAGAACCATAATCATACTATTTGAATGTTATTTCGTTTATTTCTCTAGTTCAGTATAGCCTTCAACGGGTTTTGGCAAAGTTAATCGAATACACTAATACGAACGACACTAATACGAGAAATTGTTATTAACTTTACGTTGTCGTAGTAAGATCGAAAACTAATATTAAAATTGCAAATCTTACAGGATAAGCTATGCGCGGAATCAAGCATTGATACGTGCCAATGGGAAAAACTCATGTAATCCTTCAAAAAAACACAAATTTAGAGAAAATAAATAAAAATAGCAAAAGCATCATTGGATATTCTTGTTCCTACCCCTGGTGGGACTCGAACCCACAATCCCCGGCTTAGGTCGCCGATGCCTTATCCGTTAGGCCACAGGGGTGGACATTTGAACCTTTCAATCTATCGTACCGTCTAAAGAAAATACAAACTTTTTCTACGTTTTCTAATCACATTTCTGTTATGTTCTATTAAAATCTAGTGTATTGCGTATCGACGTCACAAAATAACACGCTATATGTACAAAGCACACTTTAAGAACACAAAATGTATTGTACAGACTCATAATTGCATTGTACCACTTAGGCATATGTTTACGTCATTAGTATGTCCATATTGTCATTTTCGGTTAAAATAATTTGATATAATACGTTATCGTAGTATGCGACATCTCGTCGCTACGCTCGGAGTCAAATGATAGGCTCGTGTGCTTTGTTAGGGTGAAACAGTTTTCTCCTGTACTTGAAGACCTTCTAGTTCCCCATATTCATGCAAGAGAGCGGTACTGCGCTCGATCGCTTCTGCTTTAAAAATATTTTTAATTTATCTGAAAATATCACATAATACACAAGAACAACAGGTGTACGTCACGTTTCTAAAGCATAACATGTATTGCACAACCAAATAATTACATTGTCCAAAATAGGAACATTTTGTTAATGTTTTCTGCGTCTTGATTGACATTTTTTTTATCTGTAATATTTAATAATGTATTTTCGCACAGATCGCGACATCTGGTAACTACTGTTGTAGTTCAGTGGCGGGGTCGGGTGCTTTATTGGGTGAAATAGTGCGCTCCTACTCGGAAGGACCATTTAGTTCCCAATTTCAGCACAAGAGAACGGTATTGTATTTAGTCGGTTCTGATTTAACTTTGCGCGTATGTGAATAATATTGTTAATACTGCTAAAACTGACCTGCCAGAACCCGCTGAAAAGTGTGTTGATTTTAGGAGGACTGGGAATAATTGAATAAATTACCATTGAAATAGTGCTTGCTTAAGTTTTCAGGGGAATATTTTGCAAATTCCACTACGATGTTTTGTATATCAATTGTGATTGATATAATTTTATTTGATCATTTGAGCTTAAATTTTTATTTGACTGACATACATTTTAAGATACTTTTTTAATTAAACAAAAACAATGTATTGTCGTATTCCCAAAATATATACGTAATATTTTGAGATGTATGTAAAAGATTTTCAAACCAAAACTGATCTAGCGCAGTACCGCTCTCTTGCATGAAAATGGGGAACTAGGTCTTCAAGTACGGGAGAAAACTGTTTCACCCTAACAAAGCACACGAGCCTATCATTTGACTCCGAGCGTAGCGCCGAGATGTCGTAGCGTAGCGCCGAGCTCGTAACTGTAAGTGTAGTAACGAGATGTCGTGGTTAGCGCAAAAACTTCTATAAACAAAAATGTCAGAGGAAATATTGTAAATATTATAAAACAATTTGTTAAAAAAACGTTCCTATTTTGTATAATGCAATTTTTAGCTTGTACAATATACTTAACGCTCTAGAAATGTAACTTATATACATATATTATTGTACTGATACGAGGACCTTGGTTATATTCGTATTACTGTATATTTAAATACAAAGTGAAAGAGATAATATTATTATTTTCCTGAATATACCTTAAACTCTTCGGACTGTACGATTCATTCAAACGGGCTAATGTCCACCCCTGTGGCCTAACGGATAGGGCATCGGCGACCTAAGCCGGGGATTGTGGGTTCGAGCCCCACCAGGGGTAGGAACAAGAATATCCAATGATGCTTTTGTTGAATTTATTAGTTTTCTCTAAACATATGGTTGTTTCATTTTTTTTTTGTCGACCGATTACTAGAAAATATCTATTTGAATGGAATTTTAATATTTTCGAGTTTACACGTATCGATATCTAATTCCGAGAATAACTTAACTTAAAGAGTTTTGATACGTACTGGAAATGTATTGCTTCGTACAATAAATCTCGTTTTATGAATGATTGCAACATATTACTACAGGTTTTTCTACGGTACGGATGTTCTGGTTGGATAGAGGGAAAAAAAAGTGCAAAAGGGAGGTATACGCAGTACTCGATATAGTACCTACCTTTAATTTAAAATTTTAATTATCTATATATACATATATAAATATCAATCCCTATTTCCCTTGATCACATTATAATTTGATACTGATACTTTGTACTGTATTTTAACGATTTCTTAATAAAACAGAAATGTTGCTTGGGGATCCTTCTAAGTAACAATTGTGGAAAAAGTAACTTTAGATCACCTTCTGTGTACTTTTCGTGAGCCCGTTCTTTACAAATGTTGCACTGAAAGCAATTTTCCGGACCGGCTTTCAAAATTTGACGATAAACAAACACATATTGCTCCTTTTCTGATGGCACTTGCGTTTTTTTTAATTTAGTGCAATTTTTTTTTACTCACTATTTAGTACAATTTATCCTAACTGGCTTAGTTTTAGCTCTTTTGAAACTTTTTTCATGCTGATTTCTCATTTCTTACCTATCCCATATATTATTGTAAACTGTTTACCTTCTAGTTTTCGTCCTCTATTAGATTTAATTGAGGGAGTTTTCGTTAACGATCTATCAGTTTTCGGTATCAATTTGGGTAGTGCATTCAAAGTTCCTTGGCTCTTCTCACTTTTCGCATGGACCTCAATAGTGAAAAATGGTTCACTTCACGTTTATCTGCTGCTTTTCGTGACAAATTCTCAGCTTTTACCTGCTTACTTGCTTCCTTATACTACGATTAATCAATCTGTCCTCTAGAATTTTTTCCTACGCGAACTATTGGCACCTAATAAATGAAAATTATAAAAATATACTTTGCTTCAATCATACCCACAAAATTCGTCACAACCGTCTCAAACTCCACTGTTGTTTAAAGACAGTTTATAGTAATAGTGATAAAAAGTACACACTAAAAATAACCATAGTTTCTTATTCTTAAAGCTTCACTTAAATCATGCAAACAAGCAATAATTTTAAATCAATAGACAACACAATAAAAGCACAACCCTTAAAAGAAAACACTTATCGTACAACCAGCTAATTGCATTATACAAAGTAGGTATATTCTTTACGCCATTAGGATGTCTATAATGACATTTTCGTTTAAAGAAATTTGATATAACACGTTATCGTGGTATGCGACATCTCGGCGCTACGCTCGGAATTAAATGATAGGCTCGTGTGCTTTGTTAGGGTGAAACAGGGCTCTCCTGTACTTGAAGACCATCTAGTTCCCCATTTTCATGCAAGAGAGCGGTACTGCGCTCGATCGGTTTTGGTTTGAAAACCTTTTACATACGTCTCAAAATACGTTATTACGCAATATTATTGGGGATATGACAATACATAGATTTTTCGTTGAAGTAAAAAAAAGCATCTTAAAATTTACACCAATCAGATAAAAATTTATTTTTAAATAAAAAAAAAATAATTAAATCAATCACAATTGGTATACAAAACGATGTTTTTGAGTTTGCAAGCTCCTCCCCTGGTGGGACTCGAACCCACAATCCCCGGCTTAGGTCGCCGATGCCCTATCCATTAGGCCACAGGGGCGGACATTTGAACATTTGAATCAACCGTACATTTTCAACAATTTATACATTTTTCTGAGCTAACATAGTTACATATATTATATTCTACGAAAATTTACTGTAATGCTAGTACGTAAGGGCACAAGTAACATCTATAAGTTTATATTTATAATTTTTTATATGACTGTCTGTGTTTGCTTCAGTCAGTGAGAAATTTTACAACGAAATACGATCGAGATAATACTTTCCTAGGGTTAGTACTATGTAGTAAATAATGCAGTAAACTATGAGCAGTTTTAAATAAAACAGATTGAGCACAGTACCGTTCTCTTCCGTGAGAACAGAGAACCAAAAGCTTTCTCAGAGTAGGGCGAAATTTGTTTCACCCCAACTACGCATATCACCCTGCCACTTAACTACAAGGGTAGGCCATTTATTTTACTTTTTATAATACTTATGTAATCAAACAATCACTAAATTATTAAGTCTTCAATTTTTTTTAACAATATTAAAAACTACATTTGCTAACACAACGCACGTGTAAAATTTGAAATGTAGTTCCATTCCAAATTTTCTCAAAATACTATGATACAGAGATCTTCAAAAAAAGCGATACACGATTTAAAAAAAAAAAAGATTTTTGAAGCTGGCAACGCCTTCGCCATTCTTTTGGTTTGCAAATGATCGTAAGCAACGGCGAACACTCACCATCCGGTGATACGTCTGTCTTTTTACCAGATTAAATAGAAAAGATATCTATATGATAACATCGATTATGAAATTATGTCACATGACATACCTAATATTTGTATATTATAATAATTT
Organism: Elbella merops; assembly: GCA_018244855.1. Classification (NCBI taxonomy): domain Eukaryota; kingdom Metazoa; phylum Arthropoda; class Insecta; order Lepidoptera; family Hesperiidae; genus Elbella; species Elbella merops. The sequence continues at coordinate 11,091 of DWMG01000856.1, forward strand.
CGATGGTGAATTTAGCTTGACTAATAGAATCTCAAATTTTATTCTAAGTCTACGGTAACCTTGTATTTATTAACATGTCTCACTATTATATGAGTAATATAATATAATAATAAGATTATGTAGTTTACAAGAAAACCATGCCAAATATTTCATCTAGCAAACCGTTTATCATTATGATAAAATCTCGGTAACTCGTTCATATCCATTTTTATTACAAATTTTATTAACAGGTTTATATAAGGAACCGTGTCGACGTCATCAGTGTCGGGGCGGAGAAAGCAGGGAATCTAGAGAATAGCCGCTGGTCTACCAGGGTGTCATAACGGGATCTATCGAGGCACGACTAAATACTCCGGCCGCCTACACGCGGCAGCGTAGGCAGTGCTCTAATATCCCTAATCCACAAATCAAGCGTCGGAATTATGGGCAATCACCCTCCGGCGTGGCCTATGTTCAGCAATGGACATTATCAGATGATAATAAACGGAACATTTATAACATCATCATCATCAACCTTTTTTATCTACTATTGAAGACGAGTCTCTTCAAAAATTAGAATGGTTAAGATTACTTTTTATACTGTTTAAAATATTTGTTAAGAGGCATATTATATACCTCACCAATTAACATACGCAAAACATTTTATGTAAATTCAAATAATATTTGTATTTCATATTTATTAAGTCTCAAAAATTGTAATATCTACACATAGTATTTTATGTAACTCCAAAACATATGTACCTATATTCATTACTTTCATCTAACAAATATACGTATAAAGGACTTAAAAGCGAAAGGCAATAATTCACGCGTGATTCTGCATGACATAGAGTCATAAAACCGCGTGACGATTCCATTCAGAAATATCCCCCTAAATATTACTATACGGTTAGTGGCTATTAATAATACAAATCAGACATTAGACTGGAAATGCGCGCTGTGTGTCGCGGCCTCGGACGCAGTCACGCAGCCGTTTCATTTGGCTATGTCCTTGAAAAGTCTGTTGCCAAAACCACACGCTTGGTACAGTAGCGCCAAAATATTTGCTTATTATTATTATATCATCGCATCAGGTGCCTTAGAGAGTAGGCAGAGAACACTGAATGCCAAATACATCGATCGTTAAAGATCAGACATGCTTCTTCTACATTCATCACTCTTAAGAGTGCGCGGAGGAAGTGCGCGCGTGGAAGCCTCCGAGAGCGACGTGCAATCCCATCCAATTTTATTTGCTTTTCACCAGATTACTCTATCAATATTATACCTTTGCAAAGGTCCATTGCAGTGTATTTCTCATTTTCACAAAAATTGTCTAAAAATTTCTCTAACGGTGCAAGTGCTTAAATATTTTTTATTAATTTATATTTCAACCTCATAATAAGTTCATATGTCACGGTTTTAACGACGAAGATCCGAGATATATTAAGTAATCCTTAACCGGTGGAAATCCTTAGTCTGTGCCTCCCTCTATGGGAAAATAGTAATATGTATGGATATATACTTCAATGCATCTTTTATAAGCATATGCATTTATACTACTGTACTAATCTAAAATACTATTTCCAATCTCAGGCAAGTCATCGTATCTTGTTCCAATTATTTATTTTTAACATCGAAACAAATAAGGTTGCGGTTTGACTACGACTGCGTCCTTGAATGTAGTCACGCAGTTCCTCATTGTTTTTCGTCCTTGGAAATTGTTTCGTCCTCAATGTTTTTGCAAGAACCACGAATCAATTATTGTAACGGAAAACAACCGAATCCTTAATGGGTATTGCTCGCTGCTTCCTGCTGAATCTTCTAGGCTTTAGTTTTCTGGGAAAATAAGATTTCTTTATGGTACCTAGTTTTACGAGGTACGACTAGTCACCAAGTTCTTAAAACTAGAGAAGAAATAGCTTTCTCTAGTCAACATGAAAGTCAAATCAACTATTACATAAAATTATTGAAACCACAAAAACTGGACATAAGATGCTTATAACACCTTTTACGTTCTTTTTCAGGTTTACAAAAAACGTAATACACTATTTATTAACTATTATTACTAACACATAACACTATTATACAAGCTATTAAAGTTAGTTATTATTAACAGCGCATATAGCTAAAGGCTAACGTCAGATATACATTATGTATTTATACTTTTACCAGCAAGAAATTGACAACTGACGCTTGAGACCTGTCAGTCGTCAGTCCAATAAAGGTAAATAGCGTAAGGTAAATGTAATTTTAAAGTTCAACTTGTGCACGAGTTCCGTTTTATAATTTACAGAGAATACGCCAGTTCTGTGGAGCACGAAAGGTTTCTGATGCATGTACAGTGGAGAAGACCAGTTGTTTTTTCTGCAAATATTAATATAATATTATCAAACAGATTATGGGAAGAACTGAGTGCCTAATATGTTTATCCTCACAGACCTGACTTCATCCCTGTAATTTCATCATTCTCTTCTAAACTCACGATTGCTTGGAAAACTGCTCCTCCATCAGTCTATATCTGGCATATCTATTGGACATAGGTGAGTTGAGCCTTGGCATTAATAACATTCGTTTTAAAAATATTTTTTACCAACAATTTAAAAGCTTGTATGCATGCTTCTGAAATAAAAAAGTATTGTAGCAATTGAAATCTACATGTTTTCTTTCTGGACTGTATGTACTTGATCACGTCAATTGAATTTTATTAATAACTAATTCCACTGTAGCTAAATACATATTTGTATATATACGAGTAAGTATGTGTAAAAACAGAAATTTGTTTACAGAATAAATCTTTTCACCTTTTGAAATAGTAATAAAATATATTAGGTATGTATATTACACACATATTACATTCAATGAATGTATCATACGACCTCATAATATAAGCAAAAGTTATTGAAAAGTATTTACTGCAATTGCTTGCAAAACCTTACATATTATTATCTAAGAAGCACAAAATAGGCTTTACTGGGAATAGTGAGATGTGGTCTTGGGGATTACTTTTCAAAAGCGGCCAGCGCAACCTTCACCAACATTTATTCTTGCGCGAGAGATTACATGACATTGGTGTGCAATAGACTGCATTTTTCTGGTATAGCTGTATAAACCAGCATTGCTCGGTGCACCGTTCAAGCTCAAGGTCGAGCCTAGACCACCCTTATCCGATTATGTTCACTATAATTTGTAATTGGATTTATCTTCACTATTTTCCATTGAACCCCGCCAGTTCATGACGGAATGGCTTGTTATGGAAATTTCAATATCCATATACATATATATGTATATATTAACGTAAGAATTATACACAATGTATATATAAGTCTTTGCAATATTCATTTTTATGCCGATTAAAGAGATTTTGATAAGCATTATGATCAATATTATCATATTAACAAAATATACATTCATTTGAAGACCTATATTTCCCTAAAAAGTTAAGGAAAGGTGTGTAATACTTCTTTTCACCGGTTATATTTTGCGTTTTATGGAATTAGGGGTGACCTTATAGTCATACACCGGGCACATATATTATTGTGATAATTAATCCTTTTATCGTTCACCAGTTTAAAACATACATATATCTCTGAATAAAAAGTCATCAGTTTCATACACTATAACGAAACCGTGTAGGCACATTTCACGTGCCTTGAAGATCATTATAAAGAACTTTAATCTATGCAAGTATTCTCAAGATATTTTCTAGATGTGTATTGACGAGCACAAGAAACTTGATGTTTGGTTAGTGTATTCTACTATCCCAACCAGCATGGAGACAAATTACTATTTTATTATTCGTCTGACGATAATAAAGCTATATTTAACCAGTGATTTATGAGAACCTCTCTACAATATTTACGGCAATAATATAAAAAAAGTTACGACCACACATGACTCGGTAAATAATGGATTTTTACTAATAACGTATGACGTTACTGTTGCTTGATATTTCATTAAATTAAATTGATACACTGATTCCAAACGAAAATTTAGAAATTGATTTCGAAATAGTTCCAACGACATACACAAAAAAGTATCTTGGTATATTAGAAAGGTACATAAAAATCTAATAAAGAGAATCAAACGCGAAACTCAGTGACATGCCTTGTAAAATACCTACCACTAGTATTGATGATGAGACAACCGATAAACTTGAAGTTTTAAAGTAATCAATTTTTAATTTACCCTTGTCGTGACAAAAATGTGTATCAGATGAAATAATTGTTGTGGGCCTCCGTTATATCAATGTAACCGTAACAAAGAAATCGTCAATGTGCAGAAAGTTTAACGATTATTATCGTTACTTTCTTATACCGTTCATGTCTGATACAGATACATATACTTGTCGTAATTTTAAGATGATGAACTTGAAACCTTAAGGTACAATAAATTTAAAATATACCTGGTTTCTAATGGTAATTTCTAAAAATAATGCAATGCGGAAAAAGCTTCTCTACACAGTTAAACCACAATGAATATAACAACTCGTTTATTTGAAAATATTCATTTCTTTTTCTAACACAGCAACGCGCACGACATCGCAATTAAAGTAGTTGTGAAATAGTAATTGTTTTTAAATTAATCCCTTCAAAACAGTTACCAGTAATATGTGAAGAAAATTCTATAATTTCTGCAATCACGCGAATTGTGAACGAACACAAAAGCCAGTGTCAAGGACGCGGAAGTAAATTTGCGTTACTCGTAAAAACATGACATTAACATAAATTACATTTATAACTAACATCGCAAGACTGCAGGAGCACGACCTAGTTCTGTCTTTACGAGGACAACCCTTACGAGACGGCACGCACGGCTTCTTTACTTACAATCGCTACATGTTTATATTCCTTTGTTGGCCAAACAGTAAACGTTTTATTGTAGAGAAAGATTGAAATTTGAAAATACTACTAGCACGCCCTTCTTGCTTATTAAATACCTCACCACTTTTCGGTAATGAGCAAATCCTGAATCAAGTGCACGCTCGCAAAGTTTTCGACTAGTGATTACTCATGAACAACTCCTACCAACAGTAACTATGACACTAGCAATCCTATTCCGACCGTCCTGTTCGAGGTTGGTGGTGCAAATTTCTATTAGAATAAGTATTCCCTTGTATCTAATGCCTGTTATGTTACTCTCTTTCCTAAAAAATCATGATCATACCTTCTGCAAACAGCATTTATGCTGCTAAGTTACACTTTGCAAGTAACGACAGAAACGCCAATTCGCTGCCACAGATCTAGTCCCTTGGGAGGTAATGATTACCATAATTAGTAATTTTATAAAAAAAAAACAATTATATCTGTTAAAATGACACCTGTGGGAGGTACGGTAAGTTATTGTAAATAGATAACATCACGCCTGTATTGTCCCGAAAACATAGTCTGAGGAGTAAAGTACACTGCCACGTTTCACCAGTTACGTTATACCACGCACCATTAAATAGGGATATAGCCTGTTTCCATCGAGCACAAATCCAGACTCCGAACTTCAATTAGAACTATCAATTTATAAAAATCCAATAATAAGGAACTCGGAGATCAAACCCAGGAACTCTCGCTTAGCAATCGCGCTTGCAACCACTCGGCCAACAAGGTATTAAGTCATCGTCAGCTTCTAGATATCCACTGCTTGACATAGGCCTCCCCTATTCGACGCCATTCCTTCCGGTCCTGGGCCTTCCGAATCCAGCAGCTTCCCGTTGTCTTCTTCAGGTCGACAGATCATCAGGTAGGAGGGCGACAATTATTATTTATTATTACAATTTATTACAATTACTTACTAGCTACCTAAAAGGAACGTAGGTAGTAAGTAATTGTAATAAATCGACCTATCCGTAGAACAAAGTTATATATGTAAACTAACGATTATGCAGAAGTAACTTTATTCTATGGATATCCGTAGAACTAAGTTATATATGTAGGTGCATATGTAAACTAACGATTAAGCAGAAGTAATTTTTTTCTACGTATAGATCGAAATATGTTTCTTTTACTTTACCCTCATCTACCCAGTAAGAAATAAATGGTTTCATATATAATAAATGGTGTCAATATACCGTAAAAGATGAAGCGTGACAGTAGTACCTCTATTATTTTGCTCTGTCTATTACTCAAATAACATTTTCTATTACTCAAGTTATATTTTCTGTTACTCA
>DWMG01000857.1:0-17223 GCA_018244855.1 Elbella merops
TTAGCATCATGTGCTCTCTGTCTATCCTGCAAGGCATCTGGTGTATTGATATAATACTAAAAATGAAATTAACTTCATTACAGAATTCTAGAAAGTACAAAAACTTTTAGTCCATCAGTCTTCATGTTCATACTTAGGTAACTCATCAATGAACCTTGGTCTGAATGATAGCTATAGCTACCTATAGATAAATTTAATCTGAATGTACCTCGATTCCAGAACATGGAATTTGGGATGCGATATGTTACCCAATTGATGGCCATTTGTGCATAGATATCTAGACCAAGATCTGAACGTTTTGTACCTACTTACCTGGTAGTAACATCGCCAGCGAGTAACGATTACTGAGATATATAAAAATTAATATTAATATATCTTCATAATAAAAAGTGCTATTAAACGCTCTAGATCAGCTTTAATTTAGCTAATTCCATACACCTTATCAACTCGAAAAATTGCAACTTTCCTCGCACTGTTTTCCTTCATCGTTGACCAAGTTATAAATATAATGTTGCTACAGATATAATGTTGCTACGTAAGAGATACTTGCTATTATTTGAATGCCCTTTAATCGCAGGTTATATCCTAAAATCTTATTAACTATCAGTTGTAACTATTGTTGAACTTACTAAGTGTGAAAATAACACTAAGTACATTTACTCATATCTGTGTCGAGACGTAGAAAGAATACACATATCTATCGATTCCATGCAGGGATACAAATATGTCGTAAGAGACGATTAAACCCAAAAATATGTACTTATAAGGTAAGGCTAATATCCAGCAGTGAACATAAACATATTCATAATGATGCGTATTTAAAGTGATGATCGAAAGATCTAATATTACAGTAGTCATAGCATTTGTTTATTTTTATTTAACGCTTTTCATCGCCTGTTCTTTAAGCGTTCTCTGTCAAGCAAGTGGTACAATACTGGAAATGGATTTGTAAGATGAATTGCGGTGAGAGCCAGGCACCTAAAATTTATATTCTCACCCTCACGTCACTTACCTACATGTTACCTATATAAATGTTCATCTTACTTACAATATTTCACTTTACTTACTTTCAATATTTTCTATCTATGAACCACTACTATTTTATAACCCAATAGATATGATTTCTTTATTTTATTCTTTAATGTATACAAATAAATAAAAGTAGTGTCTGTTTTTAATATTAAAATAACCGCTTTTTACTAAATGCATGTATATATATATATATATACATGGCACATATACTAAAATAACATTTTTTACTATTTCTGTCTGTCTGTCTGTCTATTTGTTCCGGCTAATCTCTGTAATGGCTGGACCGATTTTGACGGGACTTTCACAGACAGATAGCTGTTGCAATAACTTAGGCTACTTTAATTTTAGAAAAAGTTTTGACTCCCATGCGAACGAAGTCGCAGGCACATCTAGTATAACAATATATTAAGATCTGATATGTATAACATTATCTGTCAATATGCTTTTAAACTAGACAGAAAATGCAGAAAAGGGAGAAAAAATACTTAGAAGATATATACTACGTCAAAAATGATGCATCATTTCCATATGACAAAGAAATGTAAATAAAATATAATATACACATTAGCACATATGTACACATATGTATGTACGTATGTGTACACGCGTGCATCTACATGAAATACATACATATACATTGTTTCCTCATGATGAATGATGATAGGTTATTGAATTCGATAATTTCCGCTGAACTCGGTTCAAATCTTCTCACTGTACTTTACGAGCACAAATGAGTAGAAAAACGGAACTCCCTTTGTCGGCTAAATACGTGTTGTCTGTCCACAAAACTGTTGATTGGAAGTTCAAACCATTTAAATCGCTAGACACAATTGAGCGAGTGAGGAAACACTACACTGTAGATCTAGATAATTATAAATAAAGCTTACAAAAAATGGCGGGAACGCAAACAATCACAATCAATGAATACAATTAATAAAAAGTATCTTTAAGTAGTAGTTAAGTAGTAGTAAGTAGTTATGAATAAGAAGTAATTACAGACCTCTGTTATCATAAAAGATACAATGAGTGAGTAAAAACAGAAAATATTTAATAGAAATGCCTCAAATGAACAACACCCAATTTCGGTTTGTCAACTTTGGGACTAACAAATAAAGTATGTTATAACCAACTTATACTAGCATTTCTATTCTTACAGTTCTGTTCCAGGTGTATATATGTGTATATACAAGCGCAGAGCATGTGCGTGCTTGCGTAAATGCGTGGGTGCGCGCGCGTATATGTGCGTGTATGCACATGAATTCATCTCCGGCATATGGTATAATTACCCCGTAACAGCCCCGCCAATTACTTACATAAAGTACCGTTATCGAAAGCTATCAGTCTCTTGCTAACCACTGAGGTCAGTAAGTCAACCTCAAGCTTTAATAACGATGTGTACTGGCTACAGTGGCCACTCAACACCACGCTACAAATGCAGCTAACCGCTACGGCACTACAGCTGTTAATGAAACACCATGGAATTTAATCCAATATGACTTGTTATATTTGTTGCACCGTGAAATTTTAATTAAAAAATCACTCACATGAAAAATAAACTTTAAAATTTTTGTCTTTTTTTTCTCGTAACGCGTCTCTACACAAAATTGATTAAACCACCGCTGTTCTAAATCACATTCCTCTGTGACAATTGAGTGACATAGAGACGGGTAGAATGTGATGCGAATTAAAAATAAATGAATAGATTTTTATGGTAATTAAGGAGTCGGTGGCTTGTTGTGAAAAGCATTCATAAACGCGGCTGCTATATCTACAATTGTGGATAAATTTTATTATTATTGCATCATCACGCCAGGTCACTTACAGGGTGGCTAGAGAGGACCGTGAATATTTGGTATCCGTGAATATCGGAAAGCAGCGCGAGGGAAAGAAAAGTAACTAATACATATGTGACGAGCGTCGCAAGCAGTGCCATTAAAATCTTATGAAATCATGAAGCCACATCCAGCAGCGAAACGATATAAGATAACATAAAAAACAATAATCAAACAAAGCAAAGACTGAACGAACATTAAAACCACTAACCCAACACCTAAATTTAGAAAACGACGATAGCTCTTAAAAACGACACACAATCTCTAATTATGTCAGCTCCAAATAAAATTCTATAGACACACAATAAAGCAGTACGTACATATGTATATACGTATATATGCGGATATGAGTGGCGGTAGAACGGACGGATTTGGCACACGGCTCAGCGGCGGCGGTCCCTGAACAAAATTGCTGTCCACTCGCGTGGTAGTTTTGTATGAAAATATATCATAAATGTATTACGGAAAGCTGAAAATTCAAAGCTTCAAATGCGCCAGAGGACATTTTTATTAGCTGTGAAATAAGTTTATACTTTTTATTTGGAAAAATATATCAAATAAAAGGTAATATTCATTTCCACTCTGATTGCAAATTGATAGTATTACTGGCATTAATTTTACTTGGTGTTCTTTATCTACGCCGCAAGACACTTGGCGTGCTGGTATAATAATAACAATAATAATGTTTCTCTGGCATACATTGCCACTGAAGCTTACCTAATCTAAAATATTTAACATTACTCTCGCATTTGTACTTCTTACTACATACAATACATGTGCTCATCACATAAGCATTTGTTCTGAATGGTAACCGCACCCACAACGTCGGCTCGGCACAGTCGTAGTTACTAACCTTATGACCAAGAAGCCGTCGCAGAGGAAGTCGCTAATGTATACTCGTTATTTAAAAACATTACAATGTATACCGTAGGTACAATGACCTGAAAGACCTCATTAACCTAGTAATACCACTGCAATGCGTGATACACCCAAATAAATATACCACAAAATATATTACCTGATTGTAAACCAATGACTACCCACAACTGGGAGAAACATAATCTGGTAAACTATGACTATCGTCACGCTGGGTCCTTTACGGTATACGCAGAGAACACCGAGTACCAAATATCTCTGCGCTTATAAAACTGAAGTGCTTCTACTCCATGACAATAAACCATTTTATCAATTCACTGTTAGGTTCAGGTGAATGGGAAGAATAAGAAGAATAAAAGCCGTTATCTACCACGCTGGCCATAAACATGTCCAGCGATTTATAACAATCTGGCTAACTCTCTCTCTCTCTGATAACAGCGGCCGGTTAGGTGGCCAGATTCAATAAGGAAATGGACAAGCAAGTACAATACAACAATACCAGTCGTTCGTACGCCGCGGCGGGATTCGCCGCATGGGTGCGAGATTACGGGCCCCGAGGTTTCCCTCCATACCCGGGCAGTCTCAGGGGGTCAACTGCCCCCCGGTGATCTCACCCCGTCGTTAGACGGTGTCGTGGTCTATGGTCGTCACTCGCCGACCATGCACTAGGCTTCATCCAGCCCCTCGAGCTCCCGCGGGAGCGGGCGCCCATCAGGGGGACGAGCGTGCAATGGCGCGAAGCCCCTGAGATGGGCATGCGGCCCGTTGTCGGCTCGGTCGTACATACGCCTTGCCAACCGGGCCACAAACCTGTCCAGGGGCTCTACCTTTAGGTCGCGTTCCAGCACGTCGTTCCTGACGTAGCGACCCGCCCCAACGATCGCTCGAAGGGACAGATTCTGCTGCGCTCGGAGACGGCGGCGCTGCGTCTCAGACACCAGTGCGTACCATGCCGTGTAACCTCTATGTTGTGTAACTTTTGCAAAAGCTTTCGGTGGCTTACCGTGTCGAAAGCTTTCTTCACATCAATGAATACGCCTAACGCGATATTTTTTTGATCAACATGGGTTTTTATTTTGGTGATTAAATCTATGGAGGCTGTTAGAGTATTTGACTTTGGACGAAAACCATACTGTTGCTCGTATAAAATATTTTTTAATAATAAATAACTATTTAAGCGATTATATAAAACCCGTTCAAAAATTTTTGATATTATTGGTAAGACAGACACTGGTCTGTGATCGCCCGGCTCTGTTCGACTTCCGGATTTGTAAATAGGACTAATCTTAATACAATCCGATAAGTTTTCAGTAATTACACTTTTTAAGCATTTAATAGCTTTGGTACTTATACCATCCATACCAGTACTCGTGTTGCCATCTAGTTGGTCAATGATTTTTGATATGTCGCTAATGTCACGAGGTGTGACTTTGTTACTGTTTAGATTTTTGTTTACATTTGCAGTACATTATAAAGGCGGTGGAAATAATACTAATTAGCAACCCACTTAAAAACAAACACCATCAAGCATCTGCCCAACTCACCATAAAAAAGACAAATATTAAGACGGCCACCACTAAACATGCAGAAGAAAATATCTTTAAAACAATAATGAACATTCCGGACCAGGGGTGTTGCGGATATTTGCATCCGCATCCGCAAATGCGAAGCATCCGCATTCATATTAACATCCGCATACGCATCCGCATCAACTCATGCGGAGTTTTTGCGGATGCGGATATGAAGAAAGTAAGGGGGCAAGTATGGCACGTGTCAGCTAATTGACCTACAGGAAAGCGCATACTTGTTATTGTGGCAAGTTCCCACAGGTTTTGTCAGATTTGTTTTAGTTACAAGTATCGATGTGACTCCATTGTTCTATTTGTTGTTTTGGGCCTCTCGTGTCCTTACCACATTACTATTTACTATTACTTGTATTAGCATCGATGTACCTACACATTATGACAAGAATTATAGGTAATCATCATTCTATTTAATGGGGAGAAATGACCCAGGTTAGACCGTGCTTTCTTTTGTACGAAGGGAATATATTTCATTGATCTAGGAATCCTTATAGGTGCTGATATACCAAGCTTGGACAATAAATACGTAGAGTCAGTGTGACCATTCACTAGTTTAAATAGAAACATGCTATCTAGAAACTTTCTACGGCAGACGAGTGATTTGAGACGAAAATAGCACAAACGATCTTCGTAACTATTCAAACTTTTAGCCAGATTTAAGCTGTACGTTAGGTGCCATAAGAATTTTTTTTGCACATTTTCAATGCGCTTAATATAGATCTCGTAGTACGGGTTCCATACAACACTGCAGTACTCGAGACCGCTGCGCACGAGTGCAGCATAAATTGCAATTTTAGTTGTTGCATTCTTAAATTCTTTGCAATTGCGTAAAACAAATCCTAGGGTCTGGAGTCCTTTTTTAACGATGCTTTCAATGTGAATGTTGAAATGTAATTTACTGTCCAGGATAACTCCCAGATCTCGAATGTTGTCAACCTCCCCCAGAGTTGTACCGTTTACTGTGTATGATCGGGGAGTTAAGTGCTTTTTCCTGCTGAATCGAATGACGCGACATTTATTAATGTTCAGGTCCATACCGTTGGACCTGCACCATGACTCAAGTGAATCCAAATCCCCTTGCAGCAGTAGCACGTCAGTGACAGTGTTGGTAACCCTGAAGAACTTAAGGTCGTCGGCATACATGTAGAACTTAGAGTTTTGAAAGCAGTAGCCTATGTCGTTGATAAACAAGTTGAATAACAACGGACCCAAGTGAGAGCCTTGGGGCACTCCAGAGCTGATATTAAAAGGTTTAGATTTATATCCACCAATTACCACCGTAGACTCCCTATTGGTTAAATATGACCTGCACCAGTTTAGGAAAGCGCCGGCTACGCCAATGGAGGAAAGCTTATTCAATAGCAAAGTATGGTTTACCCTGTCAAAGGCCTTGCTGAAGTCAGTGTAAATAACGTCTAAAGAATGTCCAAGGTCGACTCCTTCAACAAGGTCGTTGACAAGGGAGACAAGATTAGTTGCTGTAGAGCGTGCTTTGACGAAGCCGTGTTGTTCCTCTGCAATAAGGTGTTTAAAGTGCCACGTTAATATAGGGCATAATAACAATTCGAATACTTTCGCGAAAACATTAATTATTGATATAGGCCTATAATTTGTTGTACAGGAGGCATCACCACTTTTAAATAACGGTATAACGAGTGCGTCTTTCCAGGCCGTTCGGTAGATACCAGTAGTCAGGGATTTGTTAAAAATAATTGATAATGGTAATGCTAGTGCAGTGGCACATTTTGTGACGAAGATAGCTGGAAGTCCATCAGGGCCGGCGCCTTTCCCGGCCTCAAGTCTTTTTAAAACTCTGTATACCTGATCTTTAGTTACAGATATTGTTGAGAGATAATTGGTGGCAAGTGATATATGAGGTTCTTCGGTTATATCGTATCTATTTGTGTTGTAGACTGAGGAGAACTGTACTGCAAAGAGATCACAAATTTCGGGGCCGGAAGCTGTAGCATTATTATCAGACGTCATTTGAGCGGGATAAGTACCAGCGCCACGTCTCTTGTGCTTAATGAAAGACCATATTAATTTGGGATTCGATAATAAAGATGTCTCAAGCCGTTCTAAGTAAGTTTTATAATTTAAATCTCGTAGTCTGGTACTTCTCTCTCTCAAAAGCTCAAAAGTTAGTAAGTCGCGGGGGTTTTTATATTTCCGGTATTTTATTCTATACTTGAATTTTTCCTTGAGTGATCTAATTAGCGCAGGTGAAAACCATACGGGATATTTATGGTTGCTACGGTTTTGCGTTTTGGGTACATGCTTTGTAAGTACTTCTCTAATCATACTGTAAAAGATCGCAGTGAGCTCATCCACATCGATGCACTTGGGCATTACTTCAGTCCATGCGATATCATTTAACTCGCAGATGATTTTGTCATAATCGGCTTTGTGAAAGTGAAATTTAGATTCATACTTGGTTGCGAGACTAGCCACAGGATACCTTAAAGCCAGATGCAACTCCAAAGGTGGATGCAGAATATCAATTATATGTTAAAGCATTTGTTTTATTTTGTTACAGCATAGTTAACAATAATGCATACCAGAACATCAACATGAACTAATTAAGAACATCCGTCGGCCGAGCATTTAACAAACCGTTGAAAACAAAATATGGCATGTGACAATACCACGTCTACCAGCGAACAGAGTTCCATTTCAAAATCGAAATATTTAAATCACGAGAAAGGTTGTCAACAACTAGGGTAACGGAGTGAACGTTCAAAGTGATTTTTAATCGAATATTCGTTAACAGGTTTATATTAATCGGTGCACTGAGACCAACATGAAGCGGTAAACACACCAATTTCAACGTTAACGTCACCGGTCTATCAGTATGTCAGTCAAAGTGGTTAAATGATGAATTAAATTCCGTGTAAAACTCAGCCATCTACGGCGTGAAAAAGGGACGGCGAGCCAATTAAAATATCGCGCAGTTCAGATTGGTGCACAGAGCAGCGGAGGTGATAGACAGCGCTTGTCATAGAGCAATTAGTGGCAGAGTGTAACGATTTGTGCGAACTGAAAAGCAAACGATGAATCTGAAAACAATCAGTTTGGTTTCTAAACAAAACAAACCTGAACTTTACTGCTTTTTAAGGCAATCGCTGCCACGTATGAACTGAAACTATACAAATTTAATTGTATTTTTCATCCTTCTGTATACTCTTCAGTGAGAGTGTAGCCAAATATACAAAGTAGAAAAAATAATGAATATAAAATTAAATAGAAATTTGTTTCATATACAAAGTGACTTGTGACAAGCAAAATACTCGAAATTTCATTGTAACTACGTTATGAATAAGCAATCAAAACCAGATAGAAACAATAACGTAATACGAAACAACACGCAGCCTCTCTCTGAAGGATAGGGTCAGAAATGATACTGTGCGACGGAGAACCAAAGTCACCGACATAGCTCAAAGGATTAGCTCGCTGAAGTGGCAATAGGCTGGGCATATCTGCCGGGGAACCGACAACCGGAGGAATGGGCGAGTTCTGCAGTGGAGACCGCGGCTCGGCAAACGTAGTGTAGGACGCCCTCCGGCCCGGTCGGATGACGATCTGCAAATGAAAGGCTGCAGGCAGATGCTGGATGCAACAAGCCGAGGACAGGGCGCGATGGCGCTCATTGGGCCTATGTCCAGAAGTGGACTGAGTTAGGCTGATTATGATGATGATGACGCAGTTCGCTCTATACAGTATCATGTTCAACTGTTGGTAACTATTAACAAAATTCGTTAATACACTTAATAAAACCCACGTCGTCCAACGTGTCCTAAAGCTCGCCAACCTTTCTATATTAAAGGCAAATTAAGTTATTCAGAAAAAAATACACTGTGGAACGATATTAATAAAATACCAGTTACAATATAAAAGTCCTGCATATATTGAATAAAATTAAAAAGTTATTACTTTACGGTGTCTTAATTAAATTTGAGAGTATGAACAGGGTGCATTGTAGAAGCCTGTCAAGTCCGTAAGTATAGCGATAATTAGCACTCGATGTCTACTCTGTATTAGGCCTGGCATGGTGATATAATAAAAATAGGACTCAAGTTTCAATAAGGAACAAGACTGACTATATTAATTTGTGTTCAATATTGATCAAATATACAAATTCAGTTATTTTTATGGTACATAATTACCTATATTAATGAAGGACATGGTTGCTTATAATCGAAAAGACATTTAGACAATGAAACGTATTATATTACAATAATATAATGTGTATATTCCGCCGGCAATCATGAATTCAATAAATAAAGAAACCCCAGGTTTTATTTCAATAAATCATAAGCAACAGTGGTCGCTTGTGATCGCTGGCTGCTCAGTTCCATCTGCTCCTCTGTAAAACGTTAATCACAGTGTTCAAACTCCATCAGTATTCAAGCGAGATTTATGTATGTATACATAAGACAATCTATACATACCTAAGTTAACAGTTCGACGATAGAAAGTGTATCAAGCGACTTTTAAATAGAAGTGATCCGATCCGGTTGCATCTGGAATGAATATTTTCAGAGTGAAATTTCTACACTGCTGAGATGGATTGAAGTTAAATTCTTTTGGATTATAAAGCGCAAAATATCACTTTTACCAGTTCATATATTCATTCATTTCTATACAAATAAGTTAATCACCGATGGTAACTGAGTTATGGACACGTATTATATAAGGACCAACTTACCTTTCTATACCAAACCGCTCCGGTTAAGAATCAAGGGCATATATATCGACGTCTATTTCGTATATCAAAATTTTATAAACGCCCAAGACAATTAGTACCGGCTAATTACGTACTTTTCTATAGGGATATTTCCAAATATACCAATCACTAAAATAATCATTGCTATGAAACATTTAAAAGTTCCAACGGAATATCATTAGGTAATTTTAGGTCATTCTCTAGAATACGAACTAGTTAGTTCTTCTTCACCATTGTAGAGTTGTTTCTTCGTAAAATACACTCGGAGCGGTAGCGGAGTGGGAGGCCGAATTCTAAACCACTAAGCTATTCAATGCTTAAATATATTACCACATTAATAATTTTGTTTTAATTATGGTTTCCTATAAATACTAAAAACTGAACAAACATCTATTTAATGCCATTAGTTTTAGACATACGACCTAAGCGTAGCGTAGGACGCCCTCCACCTAGCTGGAGTCACGACATACGCAAAGTGGGTGGTAGCGGTTGGACTTGAAGACCTGAAGATCCAGCTGAGGGGGGTACTATTGAGAGGCCTATGTCCAGCAGTGGGCGGGAGTACGCTTACGCTGATGATAATGATGATGATGATAAGGGTTCCATAATCCTGTAGGTAACAATGCAAATTCACGTAATCCTGAAAAAATACGTGCTGAAAGAGCATTTTGATTTTTGGAAAATTCATCAACACCGCGACTTTATTAATAATAACATCGTGTTAATAACAATAATAATAATAATAGCCTTATAGGTCGGTAAAAGAATCTAATAAATTTATGAAGTTACTAGATTTATTTAAGAATATATAAAAATATACTATTTTTGTTGAATTATTTCATGCAAAGTACAATTAATTATGGCGGTATCAGTTAGAAATAAGCCAAAACTCCACGGAGCCGTTTGAAAATAGGTATACCAAAGTGTGAGCAGCGCGTTATGTATGCATAATATCAAAAATAATCGATGTCCGACCCTTCTGGATTTACAGAGCCTGCTCTCGAGCGAGGGATTCACCGGCCAAAATTTTTATTATTCATATTTTTTAATTTATTTTTTTATTCTCCCCCGCCATCGTCGGGTGACTGCATGTGCCGGTATTAAATCAATACCGTCCGAGGCGACTTCCTGTTCTATTTGCAAGGGGCGCGCTTTTCAGGCCTCACCTTATGAGCACGTGTGCTTGTGACTCTGATTTCTCACTAATGGAACGCCGGCGTTATGAAATCCACTTAGCCCGCTCTAAAACAACGTCATCTATTTTGTGTCCGACATACTTAATGCTTGAGCCCTGTATTTTTCGAACGTGGAAACATTTTCAGCCCACTCCCACCACCTACTCGTGACTGATTGCCTATTTTAATTTTATTCCGACGTGCGCGCTGCAAGCCGCATACGGGACCGTTGACATCTTAATTTTCGTACTTCTCCTATAGCTGCAAATAAAAATTGAGTAGCCGACATTCAAACGTTTTCGACGGCCTTAGTTCACGCGATCGATCGATCAGAACAGTTACAAAATACAAATTGGTTGGCCAATTGTGTCGAAGTGGATTACCGTCCAGAAACTACTATCACACTTTACAATCCAATTTATTGTGTAAAATTGAATGGACATGGAAAAGAAATGGTAATTGTAAACTTTTTAAATTGCACACGAGCTCAGCTAGTCGAATATGTGTGCACTTTATTTCGATTTATTCAGGGGAAATTGCTTCATACGAACTATGAACGTGCACGAATTAGATGAAAAAAGCTATTTCGATATTTATCACAGCACAGTCAATAAAATATTAACATCAAATAGATAAATGCATATATTGATATAATTGTACACATTCACTTAAATACTTGTACCTTGTACCTTGCGGGAAACGGACTAATGACTCCCCGACCCATCAGTCAGGTTCATCACTACCTACTACTAGACCAACGGATCAGTTTTAGCAAATACAAAGTTTAAATACCAGCAACAAATTGTTTAGTTAGTCAATACACCATATTATGAACATTATACAAGTAGGTACTTCAGTCTTCTCGTTGTTCTTAGGTGTATGTTAAAAGTTTTTATTGGTATTTAAAAAAGCTGACGACGTTGGACGGAGTCTAAACGAGAACAAATTAGTATCAATAATAATTATAAATAAACAAAGCTTTCAAAGTAAAATGTAGAAAGAAGCTTGTTACGCATAATCCTAATTTAAAGAATTTATCAATAACTTACAAAACTGATGGATTGATTGCAACTGATAATTTTGTCAAAATTATCAGTTGTCACATTTCTCAGAAGCACTTTGTCGGGCGGCTTTAACGCTGTTCTTTCATAAAGTGCGTAATGAGCCGCGGGCCGGTTCCGCACCTTCGACCTCATGTATTAAACAAGCGCACAATAGACACATCCGCTCCGTTTTCCTGTCACAAACGCGTAAATTGAGCCTAGATTCGAGACGCGAATGCGCACTATCCGTCAAACGAAGATGACACAAAGACCGGCCGTGGACTTCATAATTTTCATTTTGTGATTTACTGATTGTTATAGTTACAAAAAATATAAAACATATGTATGTATAATGCACTTTTATGTCCAAGTTTTTACACCGCTTTACAGGCAGGACGTTACATGTATTCCCTTTAATAATCACAATTTCCCGTTGGAACTGCAAGACGCCAACAATTTTTTCTGAGCTACGATTTGCTCTAGCATAAATCTTAAACAAGGAAAAACAATAAGGCGAGCCCAGTACTCTCATTTGGACAGGCGCTCAGCAGCGAACACGAACAGGCTGATGATTAAATTTATCGTCAGCCTCTTTAAATATTTCAATTCAAGTTTAAATATTTAATATTTAACCTATAGTTCAATTAAACAGGCGATTTAACTACACCTATGGCGTCATGATTGCTTTAGCGAAAAAGCCTTTTAATAAAAGAAAATAGAATTAAAAAAAAATAGTATATAATTAATAATATTTTATAGTACTAATGGCATGTTTACACGAGGCAATCTGGTTGAGTCCAATGATAGCATGCTTAAACATGAAGCTCATCGTATAAAGGTTTTTAACTTAAATAAAAGCCCCAGCGTGCAATTACTGTTATATGTCTATAAGGACCGGTTCGCGTTGCCCAATGCGCTCTTTAAATCGCAACTGATTTTTTTTCTGAAAACGCTACGATGTCTTATCCTAACATCTGTCATTAGAAATATTATTGTAAAACTGTATTCTAGAAATATTGATGTTATTGATATTATCGCGATGATAAGGACGTGTATCCGAACGCTCTTAAAACGTTTCCTATGCCGGAAGCGTAGCTCAATAATATTGACACTGAGAATACCACACAGTGTCATATGTAAGACCACAAGAAAAATCATTATTTACCCTAAAATAAATGTTCATAATCGTCCATATATTTTTATGGTCTACGGATACTTTTTAAATGAGATACAAGTGACTAAGGATTGTAAACTTCGTACAGAATCCAACGTATTACGTAAAATTTTTTGTCTTTATTTATTAGTATCAAACGCAATAGCTGATAAAATTTTACTGTGAAAATCCAAGCTACACACAGATGTCAACAGCAGTGATAGACTGAAACTGATATTAAAGCTATGATAATAATATTGCGACACATTTCCACGCCGTAAAATGCCACAGACATCGCATCCAGTGTTGGCTAATTTAAAAATCAGTTGCGAGCCACGCCCGCATCACGCCGTCTCCAATAAACTAGACTGAACTCAACCCCTTTCCTGTTTCAGTTCAAAATACTGTTAACTGTAATCTTTTGCATGCACACATTATGCGTAAAGTGCACTTTCCTGCATGTGTGTGTAATTTTATAATATTATGTTGATAGTAATAATATTTATTTTATTTAACCTAATATGAATTATTTTTATGCAGATACGTTACCTAACTCATGTCAATATTAACATTTAATACTAATTTATTATAATTGTTTATTATAATTTATTATAATTATTATAATTATTATACAATATTAACATTTAATACTAATTATTTATAAAATGCAAAAATATAAAACGTTACAGTTAAGATATCTTTTAGTATCAATTTTAGATGCCTTACATATTGGTTACTATTTATGTAGTTTAAGTACACATGTATGTGTACCTACACTATTGTTTTAAGAGACAGACGTGAAAAAACATATGTTTGAGCGCGCAATAATTATAAGAGGCGGATTTTTTTATAAATGGACAGGAGTTTGTTTAGCTGCAGTTTATCAATATACACTTACAAATATGTCTTTTTATAAATTACACACACTACTATAATATAATGCTTTAAAATAAATCCACCTCAGAAGAAAACACCTCAGTCACGAAACATACAAAATACATAACTTTCCATCGTTGGAAACGAGAACAGAGCGTGTTATAATTCCTCAATAGTTTGTAATGCGCGCGCCGCAAATGTATAAAAACGTTAAATACATTCAAAATGATATACATACATACATACGCGCTCGTGTTATTTTCGTAACAGAATACGAAACGACCATAGTATCTGAGTTAACGGATGTAAATTTAATTTCATATAATTTTACATCGTTATACGCAATTAACTTTTTATGTTTTCAGATGAATTAATGTGCTAAAAGAAGCTTAATAACAAAATACGAGAGCATTTTAAATACCGGTAGCTGCGTATTATATTTAGATGTTTAAAATTACGCCGTTTGTTACGACGCGACGAGGCAGAAGTGCGAGGTTACCTTTATTACTAATACTACGTCTGTTAATTTGTTTGTTTTTTGACTTATGCAAGCTGAGTCACCAATATTAATGTTACTGCTAGTCCTTTACAGGCAGTGTATTATCATATACGAATTAGAAAGGCGATCGTCAACACATAATCTATTCAGTATCGATACTAAGACTTTTTACAGTCCGCATATTAAAAACTGTGATCTGTTGAGGTCAACTTCGTAACAATAAAAATTAGTGAGCAGACTTGTGGGTGGGTACGTTCATGATTGTAATTATAATGTACATGGTAACAATAATAAAATACTATGATATGATGTCAGTGTCGAGCTGGGACGCGCCGTTCACGTTTATAAAAGGTAATTTAGACTTTCAGCGACATCAAACCTGCACTAGCAACTAACTAACTCTTTTTACAAATTGCTACGTTTACTGCAATTGAAACGGGAGGTTTTCTGATTTTAAGTCATTTTAATGCTATTCTCTTTTTATGCATGCAATTTGTATCGTTATGAAAAACCACCGCCAGCTAGCGAATCCTACAGCAGTTATCAAATTACAGACGATATTTTTTAATAGCTGGAATTAACGGTACAGCGCAACGCATTGTGTGTGTGTCCATGTGATATGGATGGAAATGATTAAGTATTGGATAATTTTCGACGCGAACTTTATATCTTTTATATTTTGTCATGACCACTTATGCAACAATATATTGCGGAAGACTGCCTTAACACTTTATAACAAAATTTACCTGCATAACATAAGATTAGGAACAGTATTCGCTTGCAAGAGTTAAATAATAATTAGATGATAAAAAAATAGGAAGAAAAAATATTTTTTAAAACTATTGTAACATTATCAACAGATGAAGTTACTTAAAGAAAAATATTTCAATGTGCCTTTCCATTTATTGCATGTCTGGTGGAAAATATGTGACTGCTGTACCCTGTTTCTTCTCCGCCTCGATTCAGAAGTGATAGCTTACGTTCAGCGTGCTTTATGATCTTCATATATGTACATATTTGTAAATTTATTCACATTATACATATGAACTAAAAACGCTTTTTGTGATTGAATGAAATAAATTTTGGTATGGTGTGTCGAATAAGCAAAGTTTAGATGTTTTAAATGTAAATTTTATTTGTTGATTTGTTTTAATATTTTTGTATGAAAATAATTGACATGGAAAAACTGGAGTTTGTTTAAAGGCTTATTAGCTATTAATTCTCCAGAAAAAGATTAAGAGCAAGACTAAATTATATGCACCTACCCAGATTATAGCGGTTAATATTTTTTGAACGACGCTTTGCTTAGAATTTCCTAAGGTTTTTTATTTACATCATTATTTAAAATAATGAAATTACGCATACGTAAGTTTTGACGAAAAGTCTCGAGAGAATAGTTGTCAACTCATACGTACAATCTCTATTAGCTCACATTGTAGTTAATAATATGAAGGACAAAAACTACGCAGCTAAGTATCTGTTCCGCCAACCTCGTTAGGAATTACAAGCAAATTGTATATCATCCGTGCAATTGGAGCGCGGGAACGGAAACTCCGCTTACATACGGTGGAGACGGCAAGAGCTCGACCGGATTTAATGCAAGCGTGCCAAAATGCTAACAAAGTAACTCTAACGCTCGTGAACTTATGCGACTCGCTGTATTGATATCGCTGTTTAAATTCAATTTGATGTACGAAAGTCAGTTTACTAGGCGTGAAATCGACGTGGCTTCAATGTAACTAATGTACGGATATACTTAATAAGGAGATTACTCATTCAGTCTTTGATTATAAAAATACTTAGCTACGTACAACTTATACTCATTATTCCATATAAATAAAACTATAGAGGTCTGACGTTGTGCGCGCATCACGAAGAAACTGTTGCATAGGTTAGGATAATTTTTTTGCTTTATTTCTAAAACACTTGGTCCTTATTTAAAAATAAATATGACGATATCTTCGTTTACATAAGCAATGCAAAGTTATGAAAAGTTTAAGAAGAAACACGTCAGATGTGTAAGAATAGAGATATTTGGGCATACGGTGCTCCCTACATATCCCGTAATTGACTTTGCGTGACAATAACAAATAATTATGATTGGCGCAATGAATAACTTAATTACATTATGTAAAGTAATGTCCCTAGATACGATTCGAGACTACAGGAAACAGCAAAATTTCAGCGGGGCCCCCCAAAATGTTACAACATCCGAGCATAAAAATAAATTATATGGCAGTCATGGATATAATTCTATTTTAATTATAGGATAGGTTTGTGTTTGCGCGCGATCCCGCCCGAAGGAAGTTCAGATTTGTTATAAGATAAGCCACGGACGATTTGAAAAAGCCTATTAAACCTTGTTATAAAGAATCTTGTACGTCATGCTCTGGACCTTTAATCTAGGTCCTACAGCTTTTGAAAAATTGTA
>DWMG01000858.1:0-17220 GCA_018244855.1 Elbella merops
TTCAATATATAATAATAAATTAAATTATCCGATTATTTGTGAAGTAAATTTAACGGAACGACCTTTCACTGAATATAAATAAAGTGTGTTTAGGTGCGAGTCTATATTAGACATGGCCCGACGGTACAGTAAAGCTGAAGTCCGGTAAAGCTGAGCCAGGTGTCGTGGGTTCAGTTTCCACAGGTTTAGTTTTAGTTTTAGTCGTCTGATTATCATAACATAGGCTCTGTTTGAACCTACTTTGTAATTAGATGATCGTTTGTTGTCTCCTAACACTTTACATTTTTTGTTCTAAAGTGATACATAATAAAATAGCTAAAGAATATTCTGAACAGCAATTCAGCTAAGTGTCGATTAGTATGCTTTGCCACGAGCTCGCCGCCGATACTGACGACCGCACTGACGGATCCATAAAAAGTAAAAAAATAAAAAATTAGATCACGTAGTATAGAAGTACGTCAGGTTTATAAGGATTGAGATATTTGGTACTTTGTTCTTTCTGCCTATCCTGTAAGGGATCTGAGGATATGATATAATAATAAAAATAATAATGTGATGTTGTTAAATGGGCCTTTTTTGGAAATGTTGAATGTAATATCGGATAGTTACGTAGTACATATGAATGAACAATTATTGGTAATAATTAAATAGACTAGTTACGGCAAACGGTTTGTAATTTGTTATTCATGTTGGACCGATTTAAAATTTGGTATTGTTTTAAAAAATCTATCTACTTAAAATATAACATATTATACAATGTTTTTTTTTCATTTCTTCAACTTACTCTGTTTTTTTTACTTCAGCTTTGTCACACAACAAACAGGACTTTTGGAAAAAAAATCTTTAGAAATAAGTGGTTAATTTGTTCTGCTAGAATTAATTTCTTTCTACGTAAGCCGCACCCTTGTAATATTTCTTTCCGAATAATTAATTCAGCTTACATTTAATAATCCGCCTATTTGAATGATTGGAGATTTAAATAAAACGTTACCTGTGTATTTAACCAATAAAATATATAAATAAGAAGTCCGCGAAAAAAAATCGATTTATAAAATTAGAAGCGTGGTACTTAAACATAAAAATGGAAGAGCGCTGATGATACTCAAATGTAAAAGTTCACATGACAATAACGCAAAAAGGGCGAAGTTGATTAATGAGAAGACCCCGCCCGGCGTTGATAGATGATGCAAAAAAATAAAACACATATTGGAAACCGTTTAGACAGCGTTAGAGAGAATTGTAAATATATAATAAAGGAACTTGAGTCCGTGTTCTGAGATCGATGAATCGTTTTTTGTGAAAGCGCTTTTTCTGCAAAGCAGCAATCAAATGCGCAGTTATATTCGAAGTATTACTAAATTTTTCTGGTACATTTTCAGCCACTTATGCAGTTCATGTGTATTTCGTTTTAACGTGCCCTCATGTCAAAGGTATACGACTAACATATACATATATGATGTTCGCAGTGTGGTGCCTTCGTTTTATTGTATTTGGTTTATGTCACAATACAAGCCTAATCTGTATCTTCATAAACTCTTTGCTATATATATGTGGCTTAAACAGACTTAGGACTGGTTGGGAAGTTCATCATAGCTTAAATTTTTCTTACCAATTAAATTTATTAAAATTCTTTTTCGTGTCTACCATCTCGGCCTCCTTTGCCTATTATGGGTATTGCTAAGCAGGCTATATGAAAGATAAAGTAAATAAAAGTATATAAATAAATACTTATAAATATAAACTTGTTTCTGTCTATTAACTGTATTTTGTATGTAGTTTTTCAACTAGGTTTGTTTTAGTTGATAAGATGCACCAAAATATTTATAAAAAAACTTTATTTATTTATTAAAAAAATATACGGAAGGTAAGATCCATAAGATATTTATAAATTTCTTTAAATGTCAAATGAAAACAATTGTAAAATCACTCATAACAAAGCAAAACTACGATTGAAAAAACAATTCTTGTATTACGAGTAACATTATAAAATAACTAGCTTAATCGTATCTCATTTATATTAAATTAAAATAAGCTTTCTTGCATCCTATTCTGATTTATTATCCATTTAAGAATACAGATAGCAGTGCAGTTACCATTGTTTGACATTCCTGTAATGTGGCCGGATGTTATCTGATCGGATGGTAGTGGCTATTGCAATATGCAATAGCCATTACCATGCAACAACATTAGCTATTCTCGCCAATTACGAGTGTGATTTCATTGCTTATTATAATTGAGTTGTGTGATTTGTGAACAATTTCGACATGTTCATTATAATCACACGCAATACGTCATATATTGCATACAATTAGTAAATTACCGTTTAGGTAAAGCTCTGCAATTAATTTACAACTTAGATTAGTTATGCTACATTATGAGGTGCTTATAGGTCTTGGTCTGTGTGGCCAAGTGTACCAAATGTATAGAATATAAGCTGCGTAAACAGTTTAAGTTAGATAAATAAGTCACGTACATTTTTTCTAAGTTTTTATGTAAATATAATTTTACTTTTAAAGTGATTTCTTTAAAAAAAATTCTGTTATTTATGCTTTGTAATTACACTTAATTAAACTGTACAAACGAAAATCACAAAATTAAACCTAAAAGGATAACTTAAACTAAATTATTTGTTTGTTGGCTCAAATCGTTTTCATTTAGATTTACGTTACATTTTTAAAACGGAACGCTTAGCTGGCGTTCAAAATAAAAAACGGAAGAGTGTATATTTTTCGCGCCACCTAACGGAGTATAAATTCATTTCGCAAATAAACCGCCTCATTTATCTAACCTTTATACCGGTATTAATGCCAAAACATCTTAATTTATGTAAACAGTGCAGTGAAGGAAGAACTTACGTAAAATGAAACGCCACTTTACAGTAGCCGTTTCAAGTTTTGCTGGCAATCGTAAAGTGGATTCAAGATGGCGGAGGTCAATACAAAATGGCAGTGGAAACCGCGGCAAACGCATCAATTATGGCGGTTTAACAAAACGCGAAGACGCTACGTTGTCTTCGCTTGAAATAAGATTTGTTCACGGGCAGGGAGTTGTGCTAGCTAGATTCGCTCATCTTTGCGTATTGTGTTTGTCACAGAATTATGACTCACTTATTCGTCTTATACCTACGTTGCGACTAAGCTTTGGGTATTAATTGTTCATATTAAGTCTAGTAAACGCTTTTTTGGAAACTAATAAAACGGAAGAGGATAATTTCGTATTCACTTAACAATTATATATATATATATGTATTTTTATTTATAGCCCCCAATATTATTACTTAGCGTTGGATTATGGGCAAAAGCCCGTCAGGGAAGACTTATGTCTAGCAGCGGACTTAAACATACTGACAAGGATGATGATGGTGTTCCTTTTTTATTTGACTTATAAATATCAAGCATACTTAAGTACATTTACTACTTTATGCCTTTGGGAGTAAAATAATTGTTACCACTCAGCACCAATTTCTGAATATCGCATTAAGCGACTATTTGTACAACTTGATCATATAAAAAACGTGTTAAAATTGTATATAAATAAGAACATATAATCAAACATTAAGTAATATTTGAATGATACATTGAAATTGAGAACGGATCTCGATGTAGGTATTTTCCTAGCGTAGCGCTAAACTACCTACATCATTATCATCATTATCATCGTTCATCATTGTCAGCCTACTTCCGTCCACTGCTGAACATAGACCTCTCCAATAGCACGCCACTGAGCTCGATCTTAAGCTCTTCGCATCCAACCACTACAAGTCATTTTGCGTATATCGTCACTTCACCCAGCTGGAGGGCGTGCTACGCTGTTTGCCAATACACGGTCTCCACTTCAGAACGCGTACATAAATATAAAAATTATGACTGCTCGTAATGCGTTTGTCTGTCTATTCAGAGTGATGGCCAATTGCTGTGCGAAATGTAACACGTGTTAAAAATAACTCCCGAAGATGTTTTTCAAAAGATTTATCGTCAGAGTGGCGTTAACCAATTGGAATTTACGAGTACGTTCCAATTTATCTTTTTTATCTACGTGGTGTGTTCAAGCACGTTACTAAATAATAATGTCTTTTAAATGGGTCTAAATATTAAATAAATGTAATACTTCAAAAACCTCATCATTTGCTCGTCTGGTTAAATTTAAGATTCGATTGATATTATTTATAAGTCCACATAAAAATTCAATTGATGACATCACAATCGAATATATAGATTTTTAATAAAACTTTCTGTAGTGTAACGTTGTTAGAATAGTGAGTAGCACAGCTCTGCTTTCCACTCCAGGGATCCTGGCTTCATATCCTGGAACACATTTTTTTAGGTATTGTATTTAAGGTGTCGGATAAAATAACCCTTTTTGTAACGGTTAAGGAATACCTCTAAGGCATTTGGTGTTTTCCAACTCGCACTTGATCTTTGTGGCGGAATATGGCCATAGTCGTTCTCATGCTGAGAAGAGACGCGAGTCCAACACAGCAACGATAAGATAAGTTAACGATAACAGTGCCCATTACCTTTATGCCTGTATTCACCGAAGGGGTAGGCAGAGGGGTACAATATACTCGACGATCTATCTATTAAATGATGACCATTAATAAGCGTAAAAGCTAATATATCACAATGTATTTCTCTGAGAAATAAGTTGTTTTCCTCTTCGCATTCTACATAATGTGGCGTTCATACGAAAATAATAAATTAGCTTCGTAAAATCTCGTTACCGTAATTATTGGGAGGCTGCCGACTCCCCGGGAATTTATATTTTACTCAAGAAAATGTTTCAGAAGGCCTAATTTAGACAATAAATTGTAGAGATAATTAATGGTCACGTTTTAGTTTAATAGATATACTCGTAATTTACATGAAATTGTTTATCTAATTATGTATATATTTGTTTTTATAAGTAAGTTAACGCATCGATTGTCACAGATTAAAAATTTCTCGAAACGTCATAGTTTAGTTACTTTTACAAATACTTATGTAACAATGTATGTACAAGTACTTATACGTTTTACATATGTCTTACTATAATATATAGTGACCTTAAAGTAATGTACATCAACATAATCGATATGCATTTATTTTGTCGATAAACCTATTTGTCAATATTGTTTTATTTATTTATCTTTTATTGTTGGTAACAAAGGGCGGACTGAATGACAGGTGCCATTTTCCACCAGTCAACCGAGGTGATGATGAGCAATTGGGGTAGCCACGTAATAATTTCTTTTCACTTTCTTAAGCTTGGATATCTAAATACCTGCATTTATGATAATAAATGCATGCCCAGCGTGGAGATTACGAGCATAAACCGCCTTTGGGGGAGACCTATGTCCAGCAGTGGACTAAGAAAGGCTGATGATGATGATGATGATGATGACGATAATAATTAGGATATTTTCAACATAACTTGTTATTTCGAAGTTCATACAAACAAATACATTTGCAAGTCAATTTATGATACATCGCTCCGTTTTCATTAGAATATGTAAATTTTAAATTGGAGAATCCGTGTGCACAGAAAATATTAGAAAATTGGCAGTA
The DNA here is from genome assembly GCA_018244855.1 of Elbella merops. Lineage (NCBI taxonomy): Eukaryota > Metazoa > Arthropoda > Insecta > Lepidoptera > Hesperiidae > Elbella > Elbella merops. The sequence goes on from DWMG01000858.1 coordinate 5,544, forward strand.
TGACGAATTTCGTACTGATTTTGGCGACTAGCCTGAAAATCGGATGTTTGATATACAAGATATTAAATCTTGAAGTAATTATGCCTATTTAATTCTATCTGTAAAGAAAAAGATGAACTCTTTGCTGGACAATAGTTAAAAGTAATATTATAAGACTCATAATCATAATAATTTTTTATTTCGAAATGTGGTACAAAAGTTCTTAAAAATATAAACAGTTCAATCATATTGACCCATATGCGCATGCAATAATGAACCTCTTTCTTGTATCGAAATTTGCAGATATTATAGACCTATAAGAAAAAAAAAATTTTGTAACTTTCCTGCAATTAATGAAATTGTATTTACTTAAATTTACAATAAATAATAACAATATTACTATTCAGTTTAACCAGTCATGTTTTCTTAACAAATCAATAAAAATGTCAAAAAAAAAATAGAGAAAATAGTAGTCAGATAAAAATGTCAAAAATTTAATTCATGAAATTAGAAATTACATTAGCAAAATAACTATGTAGAATAAAAGAACAGAAGAAAAACAGATGCTACTGTTAGAGATTTTAAGACTGATAACATTTATTTTAAAAGTAAAGTCCACAATTATTTGTAAAGGGATTTATATGTAACAATTTTATCGGATACGATGTATTAATTTTTATATGTACGACTGTCCATATATTATGTGAATGAAGCTCTTACATTGTTGAGAACGGTATTAATTCATAAAAGATCAAATGTCTCATAAGTGTCATTAAATATGATTACTCCTTTAGTAAATCACATCATCGATATATGTAATTATTAAAGAAAAAATATGGTAACACTGAAACTCCTAAAGCTAATAAACAAGTTGAAAGATAAACCCGCAAATATAAAAGCTTCCTGCCCTATTAATATTAATATCAAAGTTCTCTGTAACTTAATAATATCAGCAAACAACTTCCATGAATGGAAACCCTAAAAAAGTTTGCGAAATCCAACATCGCTAATGGAGTGTAAAACAGTGCTTCATGACGTGGATTAATGGATTTTGGAACTGTAGTAATGCCTTGGAAACCCCTTTCCAATACACACTTCGTTTGGTTATGGTGGTTCAAGGTTTTGAAAAAAAGAAAGTGAAATTCCACCACGAACGACCACCAGTACGTAGCGATAATACGAGTACAACGGTCTGTCATATAAAAAGTATAAAAGTCGGATTTATAGCCGATGAATAAACGAACTACTTTGTGAGGGCACTACTCGTAATATACTCACCTTAAATATTATCTAAATAAGAAATTAGAGTCTACTGTATTGAAATGAACTGTAATTTACTACTGTGTTTGTTTAAACAGGTGGCGCTAGTTTTGTCAACCCGTACGTGAGCGACGACAGGCTAGACCTGAGTCAAGTATGGGTGGAGATCCCTCAGACTCTGGTCGCTTTGAGTGGCGATGTGCACGTATACGTTCGCGGCGTGGCCGGCAGTGGAGCCCTGCGTGTTCGTCTCGCGCGAGAAGACGACGAAGGTCGCTCGCTGCTTGCGACGATGCCACTGGCCCTCGACTCAGAGAGCCGCATGACCCTTCCATGCGGATACTTTTCTAGAGGGGGATTGTACTACCTGGAAATCATCGCTGATAAAGAAAATTTTCTCGAAGACTATGATGTCAACAACACGGAGCATGACAGTGTCAAAGTTAAAAGAGATCTTGGAAGTGGAGGTGTAATGGAAACAGGAGAAAGTATGATAAAATCCTGGAAATTTGACGTCATGTGGCCTACAGCGAACTTAGACGTTACTCCTGAACAAATACAAACGTATCCGGAGAGGCAGGTTACAGCAATTCTGGAATTTCCTAAAGTTGTATGCACACCGGTAGAGTCTAGTGCAGACTTTTGGTTAGAGCTGTTGTATTGTGGACACTCGAGTGGAGGTGCAGTTCTTTGTGATGGAAAGAACACGAGCTCTCATGCTCATGTATTGTATTCAGAACAGGTTAGTGCAATCGCTCTGGATTAATAATATACTCGTAATAATACAAATTTTCGTGGACATTGTGGACATTCAGATTTGTGGATATTCCAACTCTTTTCAGATGCATGGTTTCCCAGGCCGGCGAACTATGACATTGAGATGTGAATTATTTGGGCAAGCAGGCGACTATTCATTAAACCTAAGACCAGCTGCAGCTGCCGGCCCTCAGGACTTAGCTTCTGCTTTTATTAAGGTATGTAAGATAACAAGTGCCATTCTTTCTGTTTGCGATTTATTTTTGTCAGCGTACTTTTCTTATTACACAATTGATGATGTTTTCCCAAACGGTTTAAAGTAGATCAATGTTGTTAGTTCGTTTCTATCAATTTGTAAAATACAATTTTGAGTTCAAACTTAGAGAATATATCTCTTGATTCAATGTTTGACGAAAAGTCTACTTTGCTAATACATGAAATAAGGAAATTGAAAAGCAGAATGTTCATGAAATACTTTCCTGCGGCAGAATTGACCAAGGCCCCGGGTTTTCATTTCGTTACAACACGAGTACACGTATTTACCCTGAAACTGTTTACAGAATATTTGATTCAGTATACGTTCCGCTGCTCACAATGTTTGCTTGTGCTAAAGTCAGGCTTTATTAAGTTGTAGAGTTCATCGCTTTAGGCCATCGCTTGATATCAAACACTTAGTTTTACTATTGAATATCTTCTCATGTATCGGTTATATTGAAATATTTCGTTTCATTTTCATGTTATAATCTTCAATGAGAATCAATATTAATCGTTATTAAATACTTTGGTCGTTGAAACATTCTTGGTAAATCTGAACAGATGTTATCAAGTTTGGGGTTTCTTCAATCAAGGTTTTTTTTCGTAAAAATTTAACAGAATTATTACGTTTAACGTGAACGGAATTCTAACATATCTACTAAAATTTTAATCAAGTAATAAAAAAGTGACATGTCACTCAAAGTGAATGATTTGTGTAAATTTAGTTCAGAGAAAATATGTTTCAGGTTCAGCACAGGTTTCAAAAGCACAAGCAGTTTGAAATTAAATTTTTGTTATTTAAGTTGCAGGTTTCCTAAGTATACATTTCTTTGCCTTCAGTGTATATGGGCATTCTCATGAGCCATTTAGAAACTCAAATTGATGATGATGATGTCTTAAAAAAAAACAAAGGCTATGCTCAAAATACAGCATTATTTGGCATAAAGTTAAATTAACTGTATGCATATCAAACTTGCAAGTATATTTGCAAATGTGCCTGTCGTCCTGACGCGTGCACACTGCACAAGTTCTACCAATGTGTTATTGTTAGTTGTAATGAAAAAAATATTTTTTAACAATCAACGAATAACCATGGAAACTGCTGACCGACTAATTGTTTTAATACAGTTAAAGCAGTAAGCAATCCAAAATTTTAGAAAAACATGAAAGAGTAGGTACATATGTGAACACGGGTCTCCTTTCACAATGATGACCCATGCTGCAACGATAAAACGGTGAATGGTCATTCATGATTAAAGTTGACGATGATAGATAGTAAAGTTTCGAGATAGTGATTGCATTACATCTATTTTATACATTCTTTTTTGTTCTTATTCTACAGGCGGATTGGTCGGAGCAATTTGTGTTGAACGTGCACGGAGGTTCCGTATTTCCTTGCGGTGACGGTGTGCGGGTGCTGTTCCAGTACCCAGAGTGTGTGCTGGAAGGAGCCGACAGGGTCCGCGTGTTCGGCAGAGACGGCGAGCGACTCAGATACGTCGCTGAAAGGAGAGTGAGGAGGTAACGGACTTGATTCCAGAAACGGTATTATTTCCATAAAGAATAGTTCATTACCTACTTTAGCCCTATTATTAAAAATACTTTTTTATACTTACATAGGAAATCGGGGCGATACTTAAATTATGTTTGTGTAATAGCATATATTATGAAGGGACCTTTAGTGCCTTCATAGAAAATTATTTTTCAAGCGACTGTGACTAGCTAGTGCCTAGTGAAAAGGTATGAATGAAACTATATTGAATAGTTGAAGTGTGCGAGTGAAATTGTTTTAATGATACCTATGCTCGTTGACCTCAGCATACTATTTGTATAACACTCTAAAAATATAAATTTAATTATTTTTATAATAATTATACCTATACATATTATTTTTGGTTTCTATTGAATATGCAGCTTATTTGGTACACTGGCCATGTCACCAGTATATTTTATACGGCGTTCTTGGTTCGATTTCTTGTGTTTTAAGTTTCTTATCGTTGACTTTGATTATTTATTTTGTGTTTATTTATTTTTATATTACCTATCTCTCTTTGTCCTTGGCCACTGCCAAAGACTAGTAATCGCGAGGCTAGACTTATGAAGCTTTATTAATCATAAGTTTTATTTCTTGCATAGAGCTCAGCACACAGCGTCCTTCGACTGCCGCCTGTTCAGCGAGAGATACCCTGAATACTGCTTTGTGTACGTCTCCCAAGCCGTGACAGGTGCAGTCGCAGACGTCAGGATGGACTGTTTACCCACTCTGCCGCTGTCAGGTTGCTATGCTCTTTCTCATCCAGCGTTTATTTGTAGAGTCTAGTCTAAATGATTACTGTCTTGTTATTATGTACTTATGTTATTAAGTAACGTTATTAAAAGAAATCTCTTGCACTGCACTATTTTGTGACATCATCTCAATTTATACCACCCTCAAAAGAAGAAACATTAAATACATATTATAAATTATTATTCACATTGATATTAAACTATTTGAAAGTGGTATATGAATAAAGGATGTTATGTTATGTTGTGGAGTGAAGACTGCGGCTCGGAAAACGTAGTTTAAGATGCCCCCATTCTGGATGCTGGATGCCACAAACCGAGAACAGGGCGTGATGGCGCTCAATGGGGGGACCACTGCTAGACATACTGTAGCAGTGGTCTGAGATAGGCTGACGACGATGACGATTTAAATTATTTTGATGTAATATCCAATTATACATTAATTATTTCAAAGTTAGTATATGTAGAATACTTGGTACTATTGGATTTTTCTAATTTTGAATTTTCAATGGACTCATAGTTTGGATCTGTGCCCGGTGTATAGCAATAAGTTCACCATTTATTCCATGTGACGTAAACGTAAATTAACGTAATATGGGAGTTTACTACACTTCTCTGCCTAGCCCTACGGGGATTACAGGCGTGGTGTTACGTTTTGTATATTTATAGCTTGGGACTTGGGCCATGGTTTACATTCACAAGCTGTACAAATTTTCCATAGCGTTACCAAATAAGAGCGTTTGCATACTAACAAACAACTGAAATAAACATGATTTTTTACATATGAAAGATAGGTACACAAAACGATAAGGCAGTGGTCATAATTGGCTATTGCGCCCATAAAAATCAACGATTAACCTTCAGTAAAATTCTAGAAACAGAGTTATTAGTATCAACCAGTCCATTTATTATCAGTACATAATAAAATATACTTAAACCCAGTTATTTCATGGAAGTCTTAATGTTTGTATTACATAGTTATTGTGCATTCGACTTAAAGACTCGTCACTTGTCCCGACAAGAAAAATTGCTTCACGCTGGAAGCAGGTGCAGTATTGGTACTGTGTCCCAAGAGCAGTAAATAAGTAGGTACAGGTAGGATTTCCAAAAATATTTTGAAGAAGAATCGAAAATTAAACGCAAAGTTCGTTTATTTATATACCATAGCGAATCGGTTTGTTGGTTGAGTCACCAAGGCTTTGTTATATATAGAAGGTGGTGCGGGCAATTGGGGCGAGTGGTCAGCATGGTCAGCGTGCCCTGCACCAGCACACTGCTCCACACGGACGCGCAGTCGCCATCGCTTCTGCGATTCACCACCACCGGCCTATGGAGCTAAGCATTGTGAAGTTCGTATTTATGTTTGAAGCTTATCACTAATTTTTAATCAGGCTTCAACTAAAGGAATAACTCTTCTTTTTATTGGCAAATGAATAATATCACTTATGCTTTATTATGTATGAGGATTTACTTTTAATTGTTCTAGAAATAATAGATTATGTAAAACATTAAAATATTAATAGGTTCAACTGAATAAATGAGTAATTTAAAAGTTGTTACATTACATATTTTTGAACGATTTCATAGTGCTTGGAAACGATGTTGCGGATGTCTTGGCAACCAAATCAACTATTACGTCGTAACGTCGCTTAGAAACTGTTTTGTCAATACACAAGTGTCGACATACGCGCAAATTTTGCTACGATCATATTTTTTCTCTTATTTATTATCATGGCACCAAAAAAAGATAAAAAGGGTGCTGAAGAAGAACATAAGGGAGGAGCCCACTTTACAGAAGTAGAGAGAACATTTTTAGAACTCCAAGTTGCAGAATGTAACAGGAAGATAGCACGACTTCGATCTGCGGTGGATGAATATGAGCAGCGTAATGAGGAGCTACAAAAAGCTTATGATAAGCTAGATGAAGACCGATCTGATATTATTGCGTATTTAAAAAAATCCCTTAACTTAAAAAACGAAGAAAACAGTGAATTAAAGGAGAAAGTTAAAGGACTCGAAGAAACAAGAGAAATAGAAACAGCACAATTTAAAGCCACAGTTAATGAATTAGAACGCAATTTTACAATTATGAAGGATCAATTAACTTCTGAAAATAAGTTGTTGGCGGGTAAACTTAATACTTTGGAAGAATTTAGAGCAATTCGTGATGATTTGATGCGAAAGTTCGAAAAACAAGAACAAGCGTTTAAAGATCAAGAAATGAAATATAAAAGAGTTATTTATGATGCAGAGAAGAAGTTTGTTATAGGCAAAGACAAATTGAAAAAAGAAATGGAAGCTCGGCTCTTACAGCTTGCGCAGGATTTTCAAGATGCTACAGAACTAAGAATTGCTGCATCTACTCACAGAGTAATTAGAGAAAATATTGCTATTAATAATGAACTGGATAATATCTTATCAACACAGGCTAAGGTAGCGGATCAAAACGAAAAATACAAAGAGAGTGAAAGAGCTGCTCGTGTTGCTATGGAATTAGCTGAAGAAGAAAGGGACAAAGCTATTAATAAAACGGTTGTACAATTGAAAGTCATTGAACAACTAACTACTGCCTTTCAAGATATGAGAAAAGAAAAGGCACAGTCTGAGAAAAAGAACTACGATTTTGATGTTTTAGAAGCCAAAATACAAAAACTAAGTAAAGAAAATGAAAATTTGTATTTACAAGTTCGTATATTGGAACAGAACTTGCATGCTAAGATGAGTGATCAAAACAAAGCTACAGTGGCATCTTCAAAAGTTATAAAGGAATGTGCAAAATTAAAGAAAATATTAAAAGAAACTGCAATAGCCATTCAAGCGGCTTTAAAGCTAGATGATTGGTCTACAACGGATCCTACAAGAGAAGTTATGGATAGGCAAATACTACTGACACGTTTGCTAGATATCATAACTCAATATCGCGAAATTCAACGAACTGAATCTATTGATACTGTAGCATCCATGGGAAAGATTTACGAAGAAGGCGATTTAGGTTTCATTCCTAAAGCAGTTTCGAAGAAGTCAGCGACATCGGTACCATTGTCGTTTATGTCAAAAGAATCCATAAAACCTGAGAAACATACACCTTCTATATCCCTCCAATCAACATCTGTTGGCAGTATTAAGACGATACCAAGTGTAAAACTAGTTCCACCTTCATCAGAACCCGATCAATTGGTTGCTAAAGACAGTCTGCCATCTTTCGTTGTTTCGACTAAGTCAAGTGAAAGTTCAAGCACAGAAGAAGAAGAGCAAGCTCCAGAAGAAGAAATGACTATTGAAGAAAAATTGGCAGCCAGTAAATTAGAAATACAGAAATCAATTCTTAAAGATTTAGCGTATTCACAAATGGCATTGGAATCCCAGGCAAAAATAATAAGTGAACATGAGAAATTAAAATTATCCAAATCTGTTATCTTAGAAGCATCTGGAGAAGAAATAGAAGGTGAACATACAGAAGCAATCACGGAAACAGAACATACGGAAGGAGAACACTTGGATGAAGAAGGTGACTTTACTTCTAAAGGGGAAGGAGAGGAAATCGATAAAGATCAAAAATCAGAAGTTTAACAAACTTTATTGATGTTAATTAATAATTATTTTATTATTGCTTCGTAGACAGTATACTAGAATACATTTGATAGAAGATTTTCATGCCGTTTAATAAAAAATACATATTTAATTTTATTTTGCGTTTTTATTTTTATAAACCATAATCTGTTTACTAAAAAAATTTTATATGCATTTAAAGTACATATGTATATAATCACTTAAAGTACAACTGGACAGATAGTTTAGATAACTAAATTAAATTTGATATTTTGTGATGGTCTTTATCATGCTACTCTCTTCACTGCTACTACATCAACAAAATCTCTCATTTTACCACATTAACAGGGTCAAGCAGTAGAACTAGCAGCATGCGAATGCACTGAACGACCCTGGGCTGGAGATTCTTCTGTAGTGGTGGCGGAGGTGGGAGCTGGTTGTCGATGCGGTTGTGTGCTGCACCTAGCACCTGCTGCTCGACTTCTAGCAGGTTCCGCTAGAGCATGCCCATCCAGATCGTTCTGGTTACTACAGGTAAGAGAATAAAATATACGGAATCTCATTTTAACTTTAGTTTCGGAGACTTGCCAAAGCGCACTGGAAGAGTGCGACTTTATCACTTCTCTTTCTTAAAGAAAACGTCCCCAACAGTGAAAGAGTAAATGAGGGTTGTAGATGATAATGATGAATGTGAATACTGATTTATATTAATATTAGGCATACATATATATAACCTACTTGGTTAAGTAAACGAACGTCCATTGTACATTGTACTTAATGTATTTATATCATATTGAAAGTTTGGTTGTACTCACAGTACAGAGTTCGAGTGGTGTACTGCTTCCGACTACTAATTCACGTATTATACATACTCGTATGTGGGTGGTTCACCAGCGAAACATGCTTTGATGTGGGTAGATGCAAGACGTTACAGCTTTTCACTTAGGAATTTAACTCGTCTGTTGCTGATCTCAAATAAACCTCACCTCTTATATGCGATTGGATGCAGTCACATCTATTGAATATACTCGTAGACATATGTACATAGTTACTTCATGTTTTGTAGCTATTTCTATGACATACACACTGTTTCCTAACCGTTCGAATCACTTTTAGCCAAACTACCAATCAAATTTCATTAATTAAACTTAAACGTGTCATAAAATGCATAATGTGGTGTCATTTTAGTTAAAATGTGTGGTTTAAGAATTTTCGTTCATATCATTAAAACTTTATATTTGGTTGGAAACACTTTGGGACTGAAGCGAATATTTTAATATCTCGAACTCTATGAACTTATTATGGCTTAAAAGCACTCGGGTTTAGACGAGGTCCGCGGCGGAGTAGCTCTTAACGAAGTTATACACTTTGTTTGTAACTCACATCGTGGACGCTGTTATGCATCGCCGGCTGATGGACGGTTTATTGCGTTTTGAAGCCGTTACAGGGTATTACTGAAGTAACGAAATAGTAAATCACTATTTTGTTACACTGAGTATTGCTACATACACTATGCACAAATTGTTGGCAGTATTTATACTTGTTGAATGAAAATAGGAAAATAACTGATTCATAGGACGTGTACTGGTATAGGTACAACATAAAGTTTTATGTACATAATATATAGTAATAACTATGAAAAAGGTCCAACTTAGCATGGGTCAATTGTTAAAGAAAAATTGTGTAGTTTTTTGTACCTGGTTTACATAATATATGTACATGCATATACATATACTGGTCGCCTCGTGACACTTAAGATAAATAAAAGAATATTCTAAAATAACTATGGACGAGTAGAGTCATTGGCGCTTAAATGAATTTTAATTTTTCTATTACTAATTGTCCACTAAAAATTTAATTCTAGTTTGTTATTGTAGGATGTTTTTGATGGACATTATCAGGCCAATATAATTGATACTTGATTTAATTTTTTTAATTTTATATTAAAAGAAGCCATAACCCACTAATGTAAGAGGTTGCTTGTCTGTAACTGCTATTAATTCCTTCATCTCAGAAACATCTGTTAGCTAAGATAAGATTCGCTTAGATAACATAAGTATTCAGGTTAGATTATACCGCTTCATTTAAACGTTCTTCCATGAACTAAAACATAAACACAATAAATAATTCCTCTGTCGTGCTATATAAAGGGTGTACCATTCGTGGAGTATGCAATACAGTGTTTCATTTCATAAAGCATAAATCACACTAAATCACTGCCGCAGCATAAATCAACCTTATTACGTTTGGCGACCCAACGGTGGCTCAGTCTGTGATCCGATGTTGCATAATATTATCACTTTAAGTTAGCTGTATATTTTTATACGCTATTGTGATTTATATATCGCGCTATACCGGCTAGTCGCGGTATAGCAGTCTATCTAGACGCGGTTAAATGCCCTAGCCGCTGACGGCAGTATCGTGGACGATGCGAGAAGCTGTGTTCTGAGATCCCCGACCCGCATGCGAGGCAGTAAACCGAAACAGGTTGATGATAACGATAATACCACTGTTTAATAGCTATTTATTTATTTATACTTGCATTATTACAAGTACAAAAGATATCACAGTTAGTATAACATTTAAATTTTCTATGTAACATAACTAGCTATTAAAGGTGTGCAATTCGATAACCTCAATAGTAAAAAAATAGTTACAACTATCAATAGACATTCTACATTTACTGTAAAGTTGAATAAGGCAGACCTTTAGTCATACACAGAAATACTGCTACAATACAGCAGAGTAAAGTGCATAGATGATTATTTCTTAATCGATTCCTGGTAAAAAACGATGTGTATTTTACTTAGAATCTCCTCGTTTTAGGGTTCCCGAAATACTTCATACATGCCTTAATTTGAATGTTTCTATGTGCACGGTGTCCCCGCATGCGCTCAGCTCAAAAACTGCAGCACAGAAGTTTAATAGCATTTATTTGTTGGCGAAAGTTATATTGAATTTGTATCAACGTCACGAGCTATCAAAACTCACGGGGCGAGTGAAAACTGCATCCGATGTTAACAAGTTGTCAGCCAGTTTGCTCTGAGCTAAGCGGTCCTGAAATAGTTTTCAGAGTGGTTGGATATTGAATTATCTTTTAGCGTGTTACATCCAAACAGTTCGCGCTGAGATTCGAATTAACATTCTCATTAAATGTACCTAAGGCAGTGTTTACGTACATATACCAGTATATACGGTATACTAATGGTATATGGTTGAAAGTACCTAATAATTGATAACTGATTTATCAAACAAAATAGCATAAAGAAGTAGTTATTTGTAAAGCAATAACATGATTAAACTGAAGCCAAGTAAGTGAAATTGTAGTGATATCTCTTCTGCTAATTACCTACTAAAACCATAGTTGAAGTTTTTTTGTATATTCGATAACTGGGAAGAGGGTGTCTGACGTTTCGATAGAGGTTTACTCTTTAGTCTGAATACCTCTTCGAAGATTACAAGCGCGATGTTACGTTTTAATAACAAAGCAAGGGTGCTACGTAGTGTCGACGTATGGGACAAAATAAACAAAAGATTCGAAGTAATTTTCGTGTAACAATTTTAAACATGTTTAAAAGTTATTAGGCACCCTCCT
>DWMG01000859.1:0-17219 GCA_018244855.1 Elbella merops
ACTGGTCGGTCTAACATCTCCTGAGGATGCCCCGTGGAGGGGTGAAACACGTGTAGAGTAGTTTAACGGTGGTAGTTACGTCACGTCATCTCATTCAAAATTTAAAAGCACTTGAGTTCCACTCGAAAAGTTTTAGGCCATTTCTGTAAAAGTTCAGACACCTTATTAATTTGTTTCTACACAGAAAGAGGTGAGCGATAAACGAGTTCAATAAACAAGCCTAATTTAGACATCTCAACGCACGACTATCTGATTCCAAAGGAGACAGGATCTGTGGTATTGTAACCAGACAGCTGATAAATAAAAAAGGATTGCGGAACGCTGCTAGATTCGGAAGGTCCATGACTGGAAGGAGTGGTGCCAATTAGGGGAGGCCTATCTCCAGCAGTGGACATCTAGGGGCTGAAGATGATGATGATGATAAATAATTACATATACTTATGTAGGTAGTGATGTTAAAAGAATAGATTCGAAAAAAAAAAAATATCACTTGCTAACAGTGAACGAAATCATCGTGAAATCTGCAGCTTAGAGTTGAATAAAAAATGTTCACTGAGGCGAATGAAGTCGGCCAACCCGCACTTGACCAGCGAGTCAGACTGTAGCCTTAACTCTTTCACTCAAAGACGTGAAAATAGTGACGAATTAGGCAAAGTGGCTGGCAGCGGTTGGATGCGAAAAGCAGAAGATCAATCTCTGTGACGAGCTATTGGACAAGACTACGTCCAGCAGTCGACAAAAATGGACTGATAATGATGGTTTTATATTTATTTAACCCAGAAACAGAACAAATACTTGTGGTCGCTACACAAAATTTCTTCGAGATACGCCTCTTGCCAGCATAAAGATAAACGTATTTTTCAACGCGATAGTTTACCGCCGACGCTGGGACCACAGTATGATATAAGGTGTTACAGTATCAAAGGCCTCATTATCCTCAAATTTGTAATTTATTGTATATATAACAAGAATAAAGTTGAATGATTCGCTAGCAAAAGAGATTCTGTAATATTAAATCATTTTACATCTGATGTTTTTGAGAGGCACCAAATCTATTTAGGTTATTCGTAATTGAATGTTTTCGTATTTCGTTGTACCGTTAGTGATGAGTGTTGCCAGCAGAAAAAAACAAATAGGATGATTGGTAATAAAGTAGATTGCATTTTTTAGCCGCGAAAATTATTTGAATACATTGATTAACACAGCAAGGTACATCTTTTGATTTCATTAACTTCATTAAATTTGTCAGTCTAAACTATTAAACTAAATTCAGGATTATTTCTACTCTGTATTTCACGCCAGGTCCCTTACGGGGTAGGCAGAAAGCACCGAGTGCCAAAAATCTTTATCAATACAAATCTACCATGCTTCTTAAAAATTCATCACTGTACTACGCGCCGATTTCGTATATATGTTACTGAAACCAACCTTCAGGATGAAATGTATCTTTTTAATTTATATAAATTAGATGCAAGTACATTGCGTAGGAAAGGGAAGCACGACCAGAATTAAGTTGCACTTGTAACAGAATTAGTTGGCAACGAGATCTGTTAGCGCGACAGGATTTCCTGCATTATCCCTGGACTGGACGACCGGCACTCTGTATGACACTTATAGACAATCGCATTACGACCACATGCAAGGCAAGTTAGTGTTTTGTTGCAAGCTAACGAATATAACATAAATACACGCCTGTGTTTCTCCGAAGGGGTAGGCAGAGGTGTGTTATACGACCCACCGTGGAATAGAAGGTGAATTATTATTGAATTGCGACAAATTTGAAAAACGGTTTCGACTTGAAAATCTTATAAGATTTACTTTGCCATAAAAAAAAAGAAACTAAAAAGTTATGAAATGAAAATGTTATTTTTTTCTCGTCGCCGCCGGACGCTTCCGCGTTGGAATGACAAGGAGGGCAACAGAAATCCACGGAACGAATTTCGTAATGTTGATACCAGGACAACAGAGTTCACACAGATGTTAACTATTCATGCGAGAACAGTAAAGAAATATATCACACGTTTGTTACCTACGCATACCAATTTTCGGTTTGAATCGGCATCCAATCATTCGAAAATAAATCTAATATCCTGGTAATAAAACTCGCAATAATACGGCAAAACAACAGAGAATACATTATTTTCAATTTTGCATTATTCAACCGATTCCACTATATCTGAAATCTTAATTTTTGATTTGAACTTTATGCGATGGTAATAAGGTCGAATAACAATAACAGCGAAACGTGTGAAAGGGAAAGAGAACAATATCTATTGCATCCTAGTCTACCGACCAACACACATGAGTTTTCTAGGAGAAATTGAAATATAAACTCTATCGTCTGGGAATACAGTTGAAATTAGCATAGTCTTATATTGATAGAAACGAAAATTCAGCAACACATTTAATATTACTACTTATTGCCCTTATAATAAAGAAGCAAATTATATTGGCACAATTGGAATGGTATTTTCATAGTGCAGTTTAAGTTCATGCGCTCCTGGTACACGGGAGAGAATACTTGGGATGCAAATGTTATGGCGCGATACCCCCCGCCCTTTTTTTTACGTTAAAAAATGTATTTTTATAAATAAATATAACTATGAAAAATGTGAATGAAAGGTAATTTAATAAAAGAAAATATTTATTTTGGTTCTTTCTATTTATACAGACATTTTGAAAATAATAATAATTTTCTAAATTGATTATTTATTAATAAAATTATTTTTTACGTATTTAATTAATCATGATAAAAACATAATATTTATTTATAAGACCTATATTTGATATATTCGTTGTGAATCACACGAAATGTTGGAATCAATATGAGTTTTGTTTAAAATGGAATTTGAATACTCCAAAGAAAAATAATATTCACAAATATTTCTTCTTTTTATATTTTTATTTTTTTTATATTTCATTCAAACCATAAGTAGAATGAAGGAAAATATTTGGGAGTCTATGTTAAAAATAGTCTCGAGAACAAATAAAAATAGGACGAATCATGACGGCCCCAAATGGGATCAGATAGTGTAAGCATTCCTTTGACCGGGAGACCTCGCGGTTATCAGCAGTCCTTGCATGACGCGGCTCCTTATCTCTCGTCTACGTAACGTTTGGAAAGACAGACAATAACCGTTTAAATTTAGCTTTTTACGTTGCCACCACTACTTGTAACTTGACATAACTAACGTAACTTCACACCTGTAATCCCCGAAGAGGTAGGCAGAGGAATGCAAAACACTCCCACGTTTCACCGCATAACATATGCATATGACATAAGTAACATATGCAGGTCTTTCTTATCTGTCAAATATAATGATACAATCTGTAGTATTATAAAGTACGTTAATGACATTATACATTATATTCCAATATTCCATAGTGGTATATCATAACTGGTCAATATAATAAAAGATTTATCGAAGCGAATTGTCGAGGCGAGGTCGAGAGGCGAGTCGATTTATCGATGATTTTTAAAGAGACTAATCATAAATGCCACCAACTTGACCAGTTATTAAACTAAATGGCGACAACCATACTGAGACGATTTTATAAAAAAAACTATAGTAAAAACACTTACCATGTAGGCGGAAGCCCACCTGATGTTATCCAAGTGGTCGCCGCCAACCATTTACAGTAGCAGTTGGCTTTGTCCGCCTTAAAAGTACTTGAACTATATTGACCCAGTACGTCGGATACTGGAAAACCGGCGCCAGTCAAGAAAATGATGAATGTGGAAGAATTAGGTCAGGTCTGTAAGAACAGAGCTGATATTTGTCACTTAGTACCGTCTGTCTACGCCGTAAGGGACTTAGCGTAATGATAAATAATGTTATTAGTGATGTCGAACTTTTGACCGGGAGAGTATACACATATGTGAACGAAGGTCGTGCAAATGTTTATAGGCACGTGCCTAACAACATATCTTGGGCCTTCAAAACACGTGACGACTCACGTGGCTATCGCAACTTGTTTCTGGAAGTCTAAAGTTACGAAATTTCATACCATATCACTCGCTATATGCTTAAAGGAAATTTGGATGTTGAAAGGCTTTCTGGAATGTTCTCTATGGTGTGCGTGACACCCGTTGTTCCGCCCAGACCCGTCATGGTACATTAGGGTTTGGATCAATGTTATTCTTTGAGGAGACCCATTTACGTTATTTCGTTCATGCGGTAGACATAGGACTGTAATACACGCTCACATTTCACAAGCTACGTTATACGTCCATTCATGGAGTAGGTGTAAGCCTATTGTAACAGGCACATATCCAGACTCCTATTCTTGGAATTTCAAGATAAAAAGTCCATTATCACCCGACGCGGGGATCGAACCCAGGGTCTCTCTCGCCTGGCAGTGGCGCTCGCAACCACTCGACTTGCGTTCGCCTGTCTGTAAACATCAAAAGTATACAGAAAATCTGGTATACTTCACTAAAAGCGTCCATTTTAACATTAAAAAGGGGTTTATAATTGAGTAAGCCGTTATTTTACAAAAATCCATTGTTAATAATAATTGTTAAGTTAGTTATTTTGCGATGTTCCGCGCTTTCTTATACAATGTATGGTATTCAATATTACACAAATGTGTTTCGTCACTTTCGCCCCACTACAGAGCATCTTCAGATGCAAACTTTGCTATTTGAAGTTGCCGACTGTGTACAAAGCGTGGAACAACTTTAACATAACTATTAAATGGTTCCTATGTAAAACCTTTTCATTTTTAACTACTCAGAAACAAATGAATTTCGGATATTATTATTTTTTTTTGTAGAGCTACGTCACGAAACACTACTTTCAAAAGACGTTCCAGAGTTCGAAATTTGAAAATGTTTACGGCGGTATAAATTAAGTTAAACGGATAAATTCTGGAATCCTATTATTTAAATACCCCTTTAATTACCAAATATACCGCGAAATCAACAAAAAGATGAAAGGTCACAGGTGAAATTTCATAGGTGAAATTCCAAATTTGAAAAATCTGATGGCGATATTACTAATTTAAAACCGATAAATCTGGAATTATTTTTTACAAATACCTTCTTACTAGGTGTCAACGATGAAATCACGGTGATTCTGTGGCGAGATACTGTTCAATGGCCTTGTGACGTCACCGTCGTGTGAAATGGGTCATAACTCACAACTCTATACTTGGACGAGTTTTACCTTTTTCTGTTATCAAAATCTCAATCAACATACAAATTGACAGTAATTGAACATTTTCTTTATTCAGTCTGTCAGTAAAAAGTCAGTAAAAAGTAATATTTAAAATAATATTATGTACTGTATAATCCTGTTAGTTTATAAGTTAAAAAAGCAATTGAATATTATTGATGACCAAACAACTTATTTAGCCATGTATATGACCATATTTCACCCGTAATATCGTAGACCGTGTGGCCTAATGGATAAGGCGTCGGACTTCGGATCCGAAGATTGCAGGTTCGAGTCCTGTCACGGTCGCATGCAAGCTTATTTATAATCATTTTTAAACAATTTTTATTTATTTATTTGTAACTATATGATTAAATTCGCCGGATTTGTTTGGATTACAATATATTTATTAAAAAGATTTTTTTAAAGTTCCGCTTTTAGTATAGTTAGGTTAGATTTAAGGTTATAAATATTTTGAAGACACCTATGTATGTATGTGAGAACTCTCCAAAATATTCACCGTGAGGAAATAATTTTGATAAACATAATATAAATGCAATTCAACTACTAACTTGAGGTTCTCAATAGCAGCTCGGAGTCCGGATCTGTGCCCGATCTATGGCAATAGCTCACCGCATATTCCATAGGACGTATAACTTAACTAGTGAATCGTGGGAGTATATTACACTCCTCTGCCTACCCTTTGGGCAAATATAGACGCGATATCATGTTTTGCCATGTACATATACAATAAGCTTTAACCAGTTTCATTCTTGGACGTGACCCACGTCCAATATTGTAATAGCAACACATCGATGACGCTTGCTATCAAAATGCTTTAAACTGATTCAAAGGTATATTCTTCATTGCAATTAACTTCAGCAACTTTTGTTGCAGTCCTTTGCAGAGGAGTTTAAAGAATACATACATAATATACGACTCACGCCTATTTCCCCATACAGGTAGGCAGAGACTAAGATTTTCCAGCGGCTGCGGTCTAGCAGATTATACGGTCTTTTCTACATTTATTGCATTCATGAAAATAGCTCAAACAATTGTGAATAATTCTAAGTCACTACATTAGTAATTCATGGTAATACCACTTTAAAATTACAACTGAACTTAGATAACTTAGTCACCACGATGACATAACCAATGTGCGTACAATTATCCCCAACAGTTATCCTTAAAACCAAAGATTGGGCACTGATAAGGGAAATAACCGAACGTGGTTGTGGACACGTAGAAACCGAGTGCTAGCACAGGAAATGCAGTATGTCAACACAAAATAAACTTGTCTGATTCGAATGTGTCCAAATTTGAATTACCCATATCAACGTAACTCGAATGTGACATCACGCGTCTAATCCTCGTAGGGGTCGGCAGAGTAGTTCTTGCTCAGTAGTCGCGCTTGGAACCGCTCGATCAACGCGGCAGTCATTATTAATATGGAGAGTTGCAAATATATCCTTAAAAGGTTGAAGAAAGTCTGTTCGGAGAATTTAATACTCAAGTAGAATAGAGATTCTAAGGTTTTTTGCTAAGGAAGTTTTCTTTTGAATAATAAATGATATGCTTATTTCAGTAATAAATAGTAGATTATATGAGGTAGGCAGATAGCACTAAGTATTACATTTTCCTAACCTTACAGATCTGATGTTCTACTGATATATTCGTTATACTTTTTAAAAATGTACACATATATGTATATTAAAATTTTTGTACACGTATATATTTAAATACTTAAATCAAACAATGGTCTGTATTTCGTAACTCAATTCTATATATAAACGATATTACTATCTTCATATTATTACTTACTCTGATACTATAGTAAAACATGGGATTGCACTACTCTCCGCTGCCTACCTCTTTAGGGATTACAGGCGTGACGTCACTTCATGTTTTCTGGATATTAAATGGTGTTTCCCAAAAAATAAATCCATGTAATATTGTATTACTGGATAACCTCATCTGTGACCTTCTACGTGCTTAGAATTTAACATACATAAATACATACATACATACATAATTTGTAAAACACCGCATCTATTTGTGAGGAATAGTGTGAATGCGGTCACATACGCAGCGAGTTGAGAGGCAAATGTTCTTCAAGGAGAACTTAAGGGGATTATCTATGTGTTGATCGGTTTCATAATGTTGTTGACATGTCATAAATGGTGAGGTTGCATGGTGAGGAGGTTACACGGTGAGGAGACTATGCGGTGAGGTACAATGCAAATATTATTTTTTGTCGTACAAAGTACAGAATGAGAATTAAAAGGATTAGGTGTCTAATCCAATATTTTATTATTGTCATATGTTGATTGGTAGAAAATGCCACTACATATTAACTCTACGCCTTATTAAAATAAATTTAATGAGGAAGGGTAAATAAATAAACAGTCACTCTTTACAAACATATAGTCGTATACTCTTGTGACCTTGACGATGATGATGATGATGACGGTGATGACGACAATGATGACGATTATGGCAATTATGAGGATCATGACGATCATGGCGATTATGAGGAACATGACGATTATGACGATGACAATAATTGTGATGATGATGGTAAGCCATTTGAATAAACACGATCTGCACAATAAAATTATTTTCCATGTCCAATTACACAAAGAAATTGGCGCGAGAAATTTCATAACGAAAGCGAAAATTATAGGACACAATTAGGAACGAAAACAAAAGGCAGAATGTAGACAAAATTTCGTAGTAACTGGGCCAAGCCTGCCGCGCTGAGCTTGAGTTTCGTGTGTCCAGACACAACCAATTTGTACCTTGTGTCTTGACTCGTAGGGTTCGTGCAATCTGCACTTCATAGTTGAAAGCTCGAAAAATACTAAATTAGGTCGTCGTCTGTGTAATTTAACTAAAGTTGTCTAAGTCATTATTATTATGAATGCTTAAATTATGTAACGACTTACCATACATATGATTTTAAGGGATAGTGATAATGTTCGGAACTAATCAAGGTCCTTCTTCATGAATTCCTGTTGATTTGAATGACGCGGCGGAGACTTCTCACTATCCTGTAATAACATTTTTAGTTAAGATGATATACAATTTAATTACTTATAGAATACCTAGGAAATATGCGAGTACCTAGTAAATAGGTGTACTAACATGTGTCAAAATCTACCTGCAATTGCTGGAGGAGGATAAACCGTGGCGGTTTTTAATGATTTGCTTCCGACAATATTGCAGGGAAGAGGGAGAGGAAAGAGGGAGAGGAACGAGAGACAGGAAAGAGAGACAAGAAAGAGTAAAAAAAATGAGAAATAGTTAATGTTGTACATGTAGGGCTAAACGATACAACCCGAGAGGGAAATGGACGTTTAACTTGATATGGATCTGGCAGCACGTGGAACAGTGTGGGTTTATACGTATTTATTTATGTAAGATATAATTATAAAGGCAATGATATTCGACTGTTTTAGAATTCAGACTGCAATTTTGGAACTCTTGGGTTCAAATCCTGGTAGGCTCCACTTTTTTAAAAATAATCTTTAATATTGCTACATGTTACAATGAAGGAAAATGACTGGACGAAACATAATTTAGATTTCTCAGTAATATTCTCTAAGACTTAAGACGTCTGCCTATACCTATACACATAAGTAGCGTGCTAAAGTAAGGATAAATGGGAAAATGCTGGATAATATGTAGGAACTACGGGCAAGCATTTCACAGACTAAAGATCAGCCAGTCCCATGGCAAGGAATTCGCAATATTGAAATCCGAATGATACGATATTTTTTTAATAATCTAGAAAGTCCTATTTAAATTCTTCGAAATAAATCTGTTATAGTCACTTTTATTAAAACGTGTTCGATGTTCTGAGTAGATAGACTGCAGAACACAGGTATGTACGGGTGTTTCCAAACAAATTTGATCCTTAATTCTAGGACTTATGGGCGATATTAGGATACAGGTGTGGTAATATGGTAGTGACAATGATGGTGTGGGATGTATATATCAGTGTTTACAATATTTAATTCACATTACTTGTCCCACGCGCCATTTCACATATTTGGGGGTATGCAAGGAAATACAGCAGCGCGTAGCAGTTATAGCCTAGTAGCTTAAAATTTAACTTGTTATTCTGCGGGCTTGGTTTCAAAGCCTGGCGCGCAACTCTTTACAAAATGTGCGTTTTAAGATTAAATGTCACTTGCTATAACGGTGAATGAAAACATCGTGAGGAAAACTATACATTACCCCTTTGAGTTATAAAAAAATCTTTAAGCCGTGTAAAGGCTGCCAACCCGCGCTTGGCCAGCGTGGTGGACTCTGGCCTTAACCCTCTCATTCCGAGATGAGACCGTGCCCAACAACGGAATGATAAAGAGGTTGGTAGTGTTGGTGCATTTATAACTTCACAGATATTATATTGTTTAGTACACTGTTTGTTATAAAATAGGTTTAATATAATTATTTACTTCATGTGTTTTTGTATTTAGTATTTCATAATTCTATTTCAATTGCCTTTATACATTTTTCACCTTTCTCGACTGTTTAAGTTCTCGAACTAGTGAACTGTGTATTATAAAACCCTCTACACATTTAATTAAAATTTTCTATTGTCACAAAGTGTAAAAAATTTAACACTTTAATGTTTGTGTTACAAATAAACATGGAGTTTTCTTACAGTTTAAACAAAGTGACAAAAAATGTAATATACTACGGAACCAATAGATTATTAATATTATTAATATTTTTTGCAGTAATATTTCAATCAGCCCGTGACCCACTGGCACGGTGGCGGCGTGACTAACGATTTTATATCTAGAATAAGCACAACTATCTCATAGAATATTTTTTTATAAATCTTGTCATTAAATTATTTTGATATTTTCCTTAATAAACCTTAAACACTTTATGTTTGGAACAGCTGCCATTTTGAACTAAGCTACCGTTATTTTAAAAATAACCAACCTGTTTATTCATTCGTCTAACACAGACGAACAATTTCATTTAGTATTACAGGATTCATAATCATCATAATCACCGGCCTTTCTCAGTCCACTGCTAGTCGTAGGCCCCCAAGAAACGCCATTGCGGTCCCAGGCTTTATTACAAGATTAGATAGTACAAATATTCAGAACATAAACCAAACAAAACTGTAAAAAAATAAGTTTCATAGAAAATAAGTTAAAAGCTACGGAGCCAATGAGAACAATTACGTTTTTTATAAATACTACCGCACCAAAACATGTGACTTGACATGACCCTGACACTGAGTCATAACTAACCGAGTCATGACTGCCACCATCTCATACGGAAGTGTACTTCATTTGCATACCCGGAGAGATGACACTACTTTCAGTCACGGTATGCCCGTCGCTCCAATCTCTCTAAACTCACCTATTAAACCTCACTGGGCTCTCAAAGCTCACAAGTTACTTTACCATTGTAATTTATAAAGTGAACTCTCAGTGCTTGAGAATTAATGAATTAAATATTAAATACCACAATTAATTGGTTATTAAATTAATCTCATAACAATGATAAGTTTTTAAAATACAATTAAGAAATGAAGAATTAATACTTCATTATTGTTTAAAAACACTATAACAAACTACTGATTTGTTTCTGTTTTTTTGTTTCCCGTGTCAGCGCTCTGTTGAGCAGTGAATGCAAATTCTATTGTCTAGACCAATGAGAGCTTTTTGTGAATGAATTTTCATTAATATAACTCAGACATTCAATCTTATATATGGACGCGGTTAACATGTTATACTTTTAGAATAGGCCTCTCATGAGGTTTCCCCAGTGAGTAATGACATGGAGTTCTTTGAAAGCGTCAACAGTCCTTGAGAGCTGGCAACCCATTAGCAATGCTTCTGGTGTTGCACAAGTCCATAGGCGACTGTGACAACTTATCATCAACTGACCGTCTGCCTGTTTGTCAGCTTATAATATAAAACATAAATAAAGTTAGACTTCGAATTCTAGTTCAGCGAAGTTGGGCAGTAGACGCAGTTATTTTTATCTGTACTGGATATTAGATTATTACTGCCGACTGCTGCCTGTTCGTGAAACGATATATATAATATAATATAACATCAAACCATTTTCCCCTGAGAGGTAGGCAGAGAAGTGCAGCGCACACTTCCATTTCATTTGTGTTATACGTCCTATGGAATAGGGGGAGAGTCTGTAACAAAATATTTATTCATCTTCAGATTTAGGCCCCTCCCTTATACCTTTCTCTGTATTCAATTACTCACATTACTCAACAATTGTGCTCTGTCCCTAAGGACTACTAGTCAACGTACCGTCTGGAAATTGGGACGACAGAAATGGAACAGTTGATATTTAGGGCGCATTAGGTATGTACGTAGGGACGCAGAGAGAAAGTTTTTTTTTTTTTTTTTCAAACAAGTTAGGTGAAATACTTATTTTGAAGAGTATTAAAACGTTCTACGCGATTGTACTTCGTTAATTCGTATAATTCGTAAATTTTATTTCTTATTTCATTATATTAAAATTCCGTTTAATTTACTTAAATACTGTGTGGTGGAGGAGAAAGAAGACATGGACATACAAGTATACGGGTATCCTATATCATGGATACCGGTATACTTGTATGTAAAAGGTGCTGAACGTGAAATAAAGAAAGATACGTACATGTAGGAGTTTAGCACTCGATGTTCCCTGCTTAGTCCGTAAGGAGTCTTATATTGTAATTCATGATTATATAATAATTGTTACTTAAGGTTACTACAATATATATAAGGATATATTTCAAAAGAAAACTGAACATTACTTTTATCTGTTAAATAAAAAGTAACGAAAATTACGCAACTAAATCTAATATTATATATATAAGCGCGTACAACGTAGTATAGGGAGCCCTTCAGCTAGACGGAGTGACCTATGTCCTAGGTGGAGAGGCCCTTGTCTAGCAGTGCGGAACGTGGAGCAGCAGTAGTGTTTTCTTACAGGTAGGTGTGAAAGGAGGTCAAAAGATCAAAGGATAAACAAAGAGATGATGAAATAACTCATTTATGATAATTTCTTCTCCATCGGATACTTCAGTCCATGATATTTTAAACAAAGGTTGATCTAATTGGAAAGTAATGATGTATAGATAAGATACAGGGAATTACTCATCATTACAATATGTACAAAACACCCATCTGTAAACCTTTGTTACATTCTCGAACTTTTCGACCTACCCTCAAATGTTTTATTGGGGAAATATCGCACCCTCATATTTCAATTAGTGTTGGGCGTATTGGGAATATTTCCGATGCCCGGAAATTAAGGGATGTAACCTATATACATCCAAGACAATCATCTCCACGGGAAGGATCTTATCGTGTTGATTTAGGTGAATTTGTGGAAGCCTCTAGTCGAGATCAAGTCTGAGTGTAACATATAACACACGTCACAACTCTCTCTCTAGCATCCAGGCCATCTCTGTTGTTCGCGGATTTTGAGTTTTTAAAACTCATCTATGTAAAGTGCCGTACAATCTCGCGTGAGACTTATGTAAGAATATTTTTATTTTACCCACAATCTCGTTTTATGTGGTTGTGTTCAATGGCTTCATCATGCTCATGGAAAAAATAATTCATACGAAATGTTTCCTTTCCTTTAAAAGTGTCAAAAAGGGCTCAATTATTTTAATAGGGAGAGCTGTTATGCGCATTATCACTGAGAAGTGGCATTTCATTTTTAAAAAGTCTAAACATCTTAGCACTATCTATTAATGTTCTATTTTTCCTTGTAGGCTCATAAATAGCAATGTAAATCAACCTTGATAGTGAAACATGGATTTGAATAGAACATCTTAAAATAACTCACAAAGAGAACAATATAAAACAAATAAAATGGAACATAGTAGAATAAAAATAAATGGCTATTATTTAACAGAAAAGAAAATAGAACATTTTAAAATAACGTACATGGAAAGATCAATATAAAATGAATAAAATGGAACATAATAAATGGCTATTATTTAACAGAAAAGTTTATTATCGTTAACGGAAAACAGGTCCCGTGTTGTTCTTGTAATGGTTACAATATTATAATAGACAACAATGGAACAACTTTCATACATTTCGATCATTTCATGAATACTAACACAGGGTAAATGAATAACAATTTTTATATATTTATGTATTCGTATTACTTTCGTCTGTGGGTTTGTTCACACCATCATCAACTGGAAGATTTTCGGACCATAAATATTATAAGTTTGACCTGGATATAAACTTATCATTTTAACAAATGTCGTTAAAATATGTTCATAAATATTTCGTCGTTTCGTTGTTCGTGTTTTTGGAGGTGACTGCTGATCGAGAAGTGCTCGGTTCGATTCACTGACTATGCAAAATATTGTCGGATTATAACTTGAAATGTTGCTCTGAATGTGGATTTGTGCACGACGTGTGGCAAAAGCCTGTGACGACTTCAACAGGTAAATTGAAAATGCGATCAGATATGCAAGTAAATCGACTCAATCGTATTGTGTTGCCCGCGCCCATTATTTATGGAAATCCAGGGGCCCAAGGTCACAACGATGGTACGAGTCAGTTCGATATAAAAAAACATTGTCGATTTTGAATAAATATGTATGTACGTACGTACGTTTGCTTGAGGATGTTGCTTGGTATGAACATTTTAAGTTTTATCTTTAATATTGTGAAAGATGTTTTTAATAACAAGTGCTGGTTATCTTAAATTAATGTTAATATTATACCATCAAGATAGGTTACTTATGAGACAGGTAGTGAGCATCCTTCTTCCACACCACGCACTGACCTGTATCCCTCTTCCACATTTATCATTCTCTACTCTCATTCTCTATTATTTTTCTTCTCTATTCTCGATCTGTATTCTCTTATATAGGTACGTCAGTTTCGGAGCATTTTGACTCCCCAATCAGCTAGTGTATTATTTGTTTAATCAAAGTAAATGAATCTTGGAGTCCCTCGGCACCTACATCCATCAATATCAACACTGTATACCTGCCTGGTCATTAATTACTTTATAACGTAACATCACGCTTGTAATCCCCGAAGGGGTAGGCAGAGGAGTGTAGTACCTACACCCCCACGTTTCACCAGTTACGTTTAAGTCCCACAAGGGAATAGGTGGTGAGCCTATTCCGGGTCGGGTACTATTGGATTAAATTAGAAAAATCCCGGGATTTAAACCCAAAACCTCCCGATCGGCAGTCGCGCTTGCAACCACTCGACCAACGAGGCAGTCAAGAATAATGATAATTTCAAACTTTCTGAACTGTTTTCTGAAAGATAATGTTTCAGAAATATTACTAAACGAGCGGCATGTATCTAAACGATGGTATGTTGGGGCATTTGGTCGACAGAAATATTTTGGTCTGACCCCAAACAGCTCGAAATCGGACAGGAAAGTAATGGATGTGACGAAATGTAATGCTATAAATAAAAAATAATAAGGAATTTTCTTATAAATTCACAATACAGTCTCTCAAACTACTTCTTGACACATATATTGCTTGACATATATTTATCTAATTACGTATTTATCAATGCAACAGAATTCTCCTAGCAGGTAAATAGCATTGAACTCGATTACGAAACAGTTTCCAACAAAATAAAGCATTGGTATCGCTGAAAGGACGAGGCCGGCCGTTCATCCTGAGGTGGGCATCAACCGAACACAGGCTGCAAGGCTGGACATCCGGTGGAGTGCAGTGATAAACAACTAAAGAATATTGTATTATCAAAAGCGTAGAATTCTCCATAAAAATCTCAACGTAAATCCACGTATTCCCACGTTTCACCAGTTACGTTTACGTCCCATAATGAGTCCATTGCCATACATCGGGCATAGATGCAAACTCCGAGCGACTACTAGAAATTTCTACTGAATAAAAAATTTGTGTTCTCTTTGACATAAGAACCTCAATGAAATTCAAACTGAATTATTTCATTAATTACGACCACTGCTTCGTGCTCTCTGCCTACTCCTTAAGAGACTTGGCGTGAAGATATGTATGTATGTACTATCGCTACTAGATCACTAGTAATAATATTATGTAATTTTAATACACAGTAAGACTTTTTCTCATAACACAAGTAACGTTATTAAAAGTACCTACTTATAGACTAGTTACGTAATATTAATGAAATTTTTATTTTCTATAAATAAATATTACAACGCATTGGAAAATTTGTATGATAATACTTATGATAAATAAATTACTTGAAATGTGTAATGTGTGTTTGACAACATTAAATAAAGTGAATATCACAAGTTTATATGCGCAACAAAAAAAAAATATTTTCCTTAATTTGTTATTATAAGCGATATTTGTTTAAAAATTTTCGTAAAAAAATATATAAATATCTTTAAAAAAAAATTGTATAAAAAAAAACAAAAAAGGAACTGATAAAAAGGAACATAGCAGAGCGTGGTTTCGATCCACGGACCTCTGGGTTATGGGCCCAGCACGCTTCCACTGCGCCACTCTGCTTATAATGAGTGTAACGAAAGTTTCAATCCAATGATTATATATCTAACAAATTTGAACATGTTTTAATAGATAAAAAATAGGTTTCATTAATATTTGCAGGATTTTTCGCTTTTTAAATTCTATCTCATCTCATTACATATTCTCGTATAAACTTATTTCAATATTAAATGTATTTAAATTATATTCAATTGTAGATTTTTTTTAAAACAACTTATTTCTGATAAAATTGTATTACAAATCATTTTAAAATAATATCAGTACATTTATTTACATTCAGTGCGTTTCAAAAGTAATTTTCCACCACACCTCCTAGTACAATAGATACCACCTATATTAGAGGAAGAACAATGGAACGATAATAATGTTAGTGATTTTATTGATGATGAAGGCCAGTTCACTGGTGAAAGTGAAACAATATAGCTAATGTAGGGCATATTTCAATTTATTATAGTATTCAACACACAATGCACCAATGACCCGCATTACATGAAATGTAAAGTCTTCGTTTGATAGCTTGTACAACCTTGACACTAATAGATGTGGGCGTGAAGCTAAATGAGATTAATAACGGCGATTTATTGGTTCCGAGATCTGTTTCCATGGCGAATGAACTGTTGTCTGCTTTAATTCTTATAACGTAATTGAACAATTAAAATTATATTTTTTCCATTGGCGTGTCTATTTTTTAAAGGCACATTGAATGCCAAATAAATTGTTTCTATTTCTTTCAACCGTATTATAAGTTTTTAGTCACTGAGGCCTGAAGATTCAATTGCTCTTTAGACTGTATTGGACTTTCTCCATATTTTAAATTGCGGTTTCGCTATTAGATTTTACAATAAATTGTTATTGTTTTATGGTTTTTTTTAGCTTTTTAGAACATTGGCCGCCTCTCGGGATGAGAAGGCTAATGATCTAATGTGCCATAGCAAACTGTAGACGTCGAACAGAAAACATTAAAGAGTAATCTGAATCGAACTGTGACTCCTAGAAATGGGCTGTCGAAATATAAACAACCTAAACTATAGGATGTCCATTTTGAATACTGTGCCTGGAATCAAAAGTTTTGAAAATCGTCGTGCGCGTATGAAGAGAGCGAATGTGAATACGGAAGTACATCCGGTCTCTTAGGATTTTTTTACTTGAGGTATTTGGCACTCGATGCCCTCTGCTTACTCTGTAAAAAATCCGGTGTGATGAAATAAAAATAATACTACTTTGTAAAAAGAAGTTATTAATGTGCTGTTTTACAGCAATGTCTCAACTGATACGTCATTATTGAACATCTTTACTTCAGATAAGTATATTTTACATGTCTCGTACGAGTCACGTGAAAACACGCAAACGTAAAATCTATCGGAAGCTTTAAGTGTGATTGCCACTTAGCACCATCCATCAGTAGCACCTTCGGGTTCCAATGAAACAACAGTTACATGACGTTATCTATACTTCTATACTAATAATGTAAAGCTGAAGAGTTTGTTTGATTGTTTGGTTGTTTGATTGTTTGAACGCGCTAATCTCAGGAAATATTGGTCCGATTTGAAAAATTCTTTCAGTGTTAGATAGCT
>DWMG01000860.1:0-17218 GCA_018244855.1 Elbella merops
CTTTAAATTTATAAAAAAATATATTTTCTAAGGAAGTCTGCCAACCCGCATTTGACCAGCGTGCCTGACTATGGCCTTAACCCCTCAATACGAGAGGAGACCCATATTCCAACAGTGGAATTATAATGGGTCGATTATTATTATTTTATTATTATTTAATATTTACATTAATTGTAACTACATAAATGGATAGCAACGTTTTATCTACAAACATTATTAATATATACCTAATCATTAATCATAATTTAATTAAAGTTGTCGTAACCCTTACGCGAATACAGATTGTAATGTTAGGCAATTGTAATGTTAGTTAGTCAAAGTAGGGGCAAAATCGGCATGAAAAAAAAATCTTAATTACCGTTAGTCGGATTTTTTTGATATTTGCCCCATGAGTGACAAGGTATAACTTAAGTTTGTAGTTTGAAAGATAAGTTTACTCAAGGGTCCCCGTTCTTAACGTTTATAACAGTCGCAGAATCTTCCAGAAATAATATTTTTTTGCAGTTGAAGTCAAATAGAATATTGTGAATCGCATATACTGTGTTTTACTTTGTTTAACGAAATTTATGTTCTATTTTTACTCATAGCGATAGATTAGTGGAAGTAGCGATGCTGGTAACTGTCAAGAGTTCTTGTTTCTGTTTTCCACTTATGATGTGGGGTTCTGTCATCTTCTATGGTCTCGTAGTGCGAATGTAATAATATATCAGCGTGGAAAGTTTATTTTCATTACCCAGTAATTCCGTGTTGATATCAGTGCTGTGTGGCAGTAAAAAATAATGTAACATGTATGTTTAATTTTAAAACACTGATATCTCTCGTAGGTATAGAAATTACCTTGACGATACGATTATGTTTTGTTTTGCTGAACTCTTGGAACTTTTTACGCCCCTGATTCTTGTGGTGACTGGCACTAACGTTGTCGAGTTGTTATGTTATGAACTATTTTGTTATCCGCATTTTATTTTATACGCGTAAACAATAAAATGTATTTAATATATTGAACTATTCTTCATTTCTCATTTCATCTTATTATAGTAGGTAGATAAATATAAAAAAATATGCTTGACTTAATCTGTTTTTAATATCCTTACTGGTTATGCATGGGATATTTTCGGCATACATTTCAACAAAATCGATTTAACTATTGCACAATATTGCGTTGAACTTATGCATAATTATGTCTCTGTTAATCATAGACAGATAAATAGGAAGTGGATTAGCGATATATTATTGACTTTAATACCGCTTTATTCCAGACTTGTTAAGTTTAAACGAATGTTTCATTGAAGGCACGCAACAATGACACTTGCACCGAATAGATAATTAACATAGTTAGGTTCAATCGTGAGTCGATCAACGGGCTGAATTAAAATTTCAGCATTGAAAAATAAATGGAGAATTTTTTATCAAGCAACTCGAATTTATGAGGGTAGGCAGTGTGAATTTTGTTTGAACATTTTACTTGATTCGTTTACGGCTCACTATCCAATAGGACGTGAGCCTGTTGCTTTACAAAAGACGCAAATTCAAACACCGACCTGCTTATAGAGATTTCAAGTTGGAAAAACCCGGTAGTCACCGACCCGGGTATCAGTCCAGGATCTGTCACACCTGAGTAACAGCTCCTCATAGCGTGATTCCTGAATCCGCTAGCAACCAGTCTAAGTAGCAACGGTTTATAGATACATTCACGATGAATCACCTCTTTAAAGAAGTCAGTTGGGCATACGAGATTTTGCAGAAGCAATATTACTCAGAAGAATACAATAGACAATCTAATCGCAACGGAAATGATAAGATCTTATTCATGTGGAAATACGAAGTACGTAGCATAGCAACGTGATAGTTGTAACCGATTTTTCCGGTACGCTAATGTATACCTGTAGGTAGGTATATGTATAATTTTAGATCCAGGCATAGAACAAATAGCCATTACACATATATCTGCCCTGAGTGGTAAATGTTCATCACACAAATATGTGTCCTGCGAGGAAACTTAAAATAAATAAAAATGCTGGTCTCGGCTCAGCAGTCAAACTTACTGACTGTGGCATGGCAACTTAAAACGTCATTCACAAAATGACGTATAAAAAACTCTTTAAAATCATTCTATGCCCGTTCGTAAATTACAAAAGAAATAATGCTGATTGATCAGAAACAATTTTACAATCCAGAAACGTC
The DNA here is from genome assembly GCA_018244855.1 of Elbella merops. Lineage (NCBI taxonomy): Eukaryota > Metazoa > Arthropoda > Insecta > Lepidoptera > Hesperiidae > Elbella > Elbella merops. The sequence goes on from DWMG01000860.1 coordinate 2,185, forward strand.
TCAATGAATGTCGTATGGTGTTCCAACACTTCCTGTTCCCGCTCACTCGCCCTATTTCCGGATAAAACCGCATTTCTCTTGTGACAATTCCTAGTGTGCTATTGAATGTAGTAAACTAGTTCACGGTCGAATGTTCTATATGAGCGGTTCACAATGCAATTTTCGTGCTATACAAATGCGAAAAGAAACGAAACTAGATGTCCTGAAACATCCCGAGCCTTAGTCGTTAAATGTCTTAAAATACTCTTTATTAATAAAAATTATCATTATTATAATCTACTCGTTCATTATTTTACGGCTGGATACGAGTTTTATCTCAAACTGAGAAGGATACAGGATAAGAATACACCCCGTGACGCTGATCAAGTACGTATCGATAGACCTTATTGGCGTTAGAACAATTTTATTATTTTACAATTTAAAATCTGTCAGCAAATTAATTCTTATTTCACAATCCACACTTATATTATAAGTATTCTCAATATTATAGTCACAATTCCTTTTATATTGGACGTATATTTGAAAGTTTATAAAGCTGTAATATTATAAATAACAAATTCTAATAACCTAGAAGCGATAAATTTCATTGTAATTTTGGATTATGTACTTTTTGATAGAATTTACGATTCGCAATTTCAATACACTCTACACACTGACACATAATATGTAGGTACCTACCTATACATATACAGTAACGTATAAGTAATTAATATAGTAGAGAATTGTTTGTTCTTAATGAAGTTATAATGTTCATAGCTCAAGCTCAAGCTCATAAATAACTCTTGAAATCTTTACTTTCCTGCCTTATAATTTTAGTCGCTGAGAAAAAAATTACGTTTGTTCTGCCTTGGAATTTATCATAAAACAGATTCAATTTTTTGAACAAAACCTTTGTAACGAAATAGAATTATCACTTTAACATTTGTCAAATGTTACTGTACATTGAATTTTTTTTCGCACTTGTAAGTATATAATATACAGATAGTACGAATATTTTTTAATATTATGTAATTCAATGTACATAAATTTAAATATTAGTAAATTGATAAGTTAAAAATATATTACTCAATTTATATAACATATATAAAGTGCGCACGTCTGATATTTATTGCAGATTATTTTGTACATTGATACAAATATAGCACAATTACAGGAGATTATAAATTCGTAAAGATTTGATCTATGACGGGTACGATAAGCACGTCGAAGTAATTCCACTTTAATTTGAACCAAGAGCCTTCTCGCGATTTAAAAACTCTTCCAGACGTGTAGGATGGTGTTAGCACATTGTTTTCATAAGATATTTTTCCGGTGAAACATTTAGTACAATCCCGTATTTGAAAAAGGTGTTTGGTTCGTCCCGTTTCGTAACTTAAATATTTTTATCACTGCAATAATTTATAGTATCAGTTGGAATTGACGTCTATAGTACATAATATGCCTTGTATACGATTCGCCGCAGTTAAAGTTAAAATACACTTTAGTTTTCGTTTAAATATTATAAATTGAAAATCTATCTGTTTGTTCGCTAATGTTACATAAGTTTGGAATCCAAAATAATCTTTTTTTGAACCATTTTCAAGTTTTATAACATATATAAATATATTCACGCCAGCTCCCTTACAGGGTAGGTAGAGAGCACAGAGTGCCAAATACCCCTATCTCTGCCTATCTGCCGTGTTTCTTCCACAAAGGTTTTACTAAGGTTAAGGTGTTCTATAACAATTGTGTTATTTTAGTTCTCAAACCAAATTTGACATTTTTTTTAAGACAGTGTTCAGTGTTTCAGTAGTATTTTTGCTAAGAGAGTTTATTAATTTCTGTAATTTTGTAACTAAAAGTGCATTAATTGTTTTAAAATCGATAAATTACTAACTTTTTTACAATCAATTATATGCGCCTACCCGTAACGGATCAGAATCGGATGTGTAGGATTATTATATAAGTATAATGAAGATTAAGTACAAATCTATTGAACACGTAGACTAATCTTATCGACGAGTTACATCACCCTACACGGAATCACGCTCACATTTCAATCAATGGACGTGCTTATTAATCGACTATATCTTAGATAATTATGTTAAGATAAAAAAGTAAAGATAAAAATATGACAGACAATATAGAAACTAAATTATAACCTAAATGTAATCGTGCATTTTTTGAACGATTTTGAAAAACGAATTAAAAAGAAAATTGAAAGAGAACGATCTGTAACGAAACATAAAAATCTCAATAATTGCATTTGAATTATGACAGAAGTATTGTATACATTGCGGGACTTGGCTTAAAGTATTAGGAAAGAAATACTCGTAATGTATTTTAATTTTGATATGCTCTCAGAGTCTTTTCAAACGCAAATAGACTTTAGACTTACGTTATGATTAACTTTTTTATCATTTCCATCCTGATCTTTTTAAATAATGAGGAGGGTTAAGGACAAACAGTCATTATATTTCAACCTTTTAAGACTTGGTCTGCATCAAAACATTGTAACCTAACTCGATCTGCTTAGAGTTTTCTGGAATCTTCTCAAAGGCGTATGTTTTAATCCTTTTTATTCTTAGAGGAGACTCGTCTCCTACGGTGCTACAAGAAATGTACCAATGACAGAATTAAACGGTTGATAATATACAAATAACTTTGTTCAAATAAATCATTAAGATCTCATAAAAACAGAACACAACCATTTTGTGTAATACTAGTAAAATAAGAACATCGATAAGTTTTAATGAGCGATTTTGAGTTAATAAGGATGATTATTAACACCTTTGTTAACTCAACATACCCTCCAAAATAAAAATATAGAACCTATTTGATTCCAAAACTATTGCAATCGCCAAAAATAGGTGTCGTGGTTCCAACCGTATTGGAGGTTTCCGGTTGCCATTTTTGCGCCCACAACTTCCGGTACGCGATAATATGATATTGTCGTATTGTGTAACATTTTGTCTCTTTATTTTATTTTGTCCTATTGAATTTCTTTTTTATGTATATTTTTTGTTTTGGATTTCATTCATTCATTAGATCCATTCGTCATTTCAATCTAACTTTACCATCCTAACACCCATTGCTCCAACAAATCCAATCTTAACTACAATTATAATACTTATATTTGGTATATTTTCTCACGGAAACATACATGTCACGCTCTGCGTCCATATGTTCTGATAAGACCAAAGATAGAGGTTGGAAAATGATGATAATATAATATTAAAATAATTTGGGTCATGCTTGTTTTGTATGGGTCACCGCATGTTCAGTACGGGTCAAACACAATAGATATTGTTAAGAAGTTCGATTGTGTAACAAGACGGTGGTGTCTTAACACCGTGCTCTACTTTTAAACTTATTTGTTATTTTTCATGAAATCATACAATTATTATTATTACACTACCTACACATTTATTCAATTTATTTCAAATTCCCGCTAAATTGCTATTATGTTTAAATTTTAGTGTTTAGTTGGGTATATACGTATTGTTCTTTTTTTAAAATGTGTTCTTTATCTATTACGAGAAATTTTTACTATGAAGTTTCTGTTAAACAGGAAACTAGTAAATACGAGTATTGGATAAGATAAATGATAAGCTTCCGTTTGAGCCGCGCCGGCCGCTGCACAGTGACGTCTAATCGGAAAGGCTTTACTATTACATTTATCTACTGTTGCTAAAGTCCATAAGTGGTTATAACCATTTATAATGTACATATGTCGATATTTTTATCTGTGGCAATTCATGCATTATTTATGATAGGTACAAGCAGTTTATATTAAAACATTTTGACACTGACCATAGATATATTATACGAGTATATAGAGTAGGGAAGACATACGACTGCCCGCAAGCGGCAACGTCCGATGGTTAGAAAGACAGAAATGATCGCGATATCTCTATTTCTCTCTATCTCACCACTGACGCATGCGCAGCAAAAGAACTGCTTGTTTTCCAAATAATGAACTCACGCTAGGGCTACCTGTACGTGCGGAAGTAGAAAGAAACAGAGATAGGTAGCCTCATTTGCTTTCTCTTTTTTTCGATGGTCACATTTTAGGTTAGCTCTCCTACTCTATATATAGTATCTCTACGACATTGACACATTACAAATCGACTTTCGGTATAGAATATATCTATTTGGGATTATGGCTATCAATAAGCTCTAACAAAAACACATTTTTTTTAGTAATCCACATATAAAAATAACCGCGCATTTTAAGTTCATTCTTTATGAACACGGGTAGTTTGATAGAGTGACAATCATTCATCAATGGTATGTTGTACTTGCTGGTGTCCAAATTTATCAGGTGCCCTCGTACTATAGGGATGACCTTTGGTGTTGAGCAACAGTATAGTACGACTATTGTTTATGAATGAACGAGCATTTAACTGACGTCAGCACTCCATGCTGATTGCTGATCGTTTTGTAACCATTTATCTGTTGTGGTCTGACTGCGGTTTTGTAGCAAGAGATTACCATTATTGACATGTAGATTACTTTGTTTGTAACGCGCATACTGTTATCATTTTATTTAGTTATCATAAATATCCGGAACTATTGCCGCCACGGTCTACCTCGAACTTCAATTTGGGTTCCTGGCCAAATAAATAATTCTTACTGGTCAAATAAATTACTGTCTTCGGTCTGGTTATTTCAGTATTGTTGTTTGCTTAGGTATGTACATATATGGCAACTACGAACTAGGAGATGTTAATGCTGAAAGTGAAACGAAATTTTCGGTAAACAATACTCCAACACATTCGATTTCTAAAAATGGCAAACATTTTTTTTAAACAGCCTCATACAGTGGGCGAAGACAATGTGACCTAAAATTATTCTTTAATCATATTTCTGAGCACATTTTATCGTGACTTCTTTATGAGTGGCCTTGATACAGACATAATTGCGGTACTAAATGCACAATGATAAATAATGTTAATAATAGCAATACAGATAATGTTACGTCCAGACTCAGAACAAAGGCCAAATGTCACAAATATTTAAGTCCTGAACGAGAATCGTACCTGTGAATAGGCAAGTCATTATGATTCCCTCGCTGTGGAAATTTGGATTGCAGCACTCTCGTCCCTATACAAAGAAATCATGTGGTTTTCTCTTGTTAACAGATGCATGAACTAGTCGTGTTTTTGGTGGTGCTGTACGTAGCCGTCAGTATACAGCCGACCGAAGCGAGACCGCCCTGGCAGTCGGCTGGCAGTGGGATCTTTACAGAGTCCGCCGCGTGTCATACAGATGTGAGTTAATTTTTCAATGAAAGCTCATATGATTCATTTTTGGAAATCAAGCATATTCTGCACACAAGCATAATTAAAAGCGATTCTAATATTTTATTAATTAAATTTAACATGTTTATTTTTCTATTTAGCCCAAAGCAACGTGTCATTAAATGTTTATAATAAAATGAATTCGTTACAAAATCGTCAAATAAAATGACACGAGCGTAAATAAAAATGTGGTGTATTCCATGTTGATATTCAATTTATTGAAATTGCCAATTGAATCGTCAACTCGAATTTAGTCACCGGGGCAGACTACGGCCCTAACCCTCTCCGCCTGAGAAAGACGCCACAATGTCCAACAGTGGAACGACGATGATAATATAAATTACTCTTCATCGTTCCAGGATGAGCTATTAGATTTGTGCCAGCGTTGCGCAAAGCTCACGAAATCCCGCTTGGCGTACCCGGCCTGCTGCTCCACGGACCTCACTGCGAGAAAGTGGTGTTCAGACTACGTGTATTTCGGCAAGGGCGCATACGACTTCTACAACAGTAATAACGACAACAATTGACCGCACAACAAATCGAGGTCCTTCACATTACCTCGGTGTGGTGCATAATAATAAGGTCTTGGGGCATCGGAACACTTGGCCATCTAAACCCAAAGTAAAAAAAGCATTCACTGTCAAAACGAGACTCTTGGTACACAGATACATTTCTGTTTATTTTATAGATAATTTTGCGTCCATACTCAGAACAAATACTTGCGCTTCGGACACAAATATTTGTCCTGGGATTCGCAGCCATAATCAACTCAGCAGTCATGTCCTGAACCATTAAACCTACAGGCAGTATAACGATTCACATACCAAACCTGTCGCCAAGTACAAGTTGTGTTCATTAATTTAAATAAGAAAATATTGGTTGATTACTTTTAAATTTAACCAAGTTTTTAGTATGTAAGTTTTATTATTATTATGTTAATATGGCGCGTATCTCATTGTACTTTAGTAATATTCTAAATACTAACTTAATTGGAATTGTACAGGCTGCGGAGAAAATATTATACAATAATAACCATATGTTCATAGTCCGTAGTGGGACGTAGGCGTAACTAGTAAAACGTGGGAGTGACTACACTCCTCTGCCTACGATTTCGGGGATTAGAGGCGTGATGTTACGTTTATATAATAATTTGAATGGCTGTGGAGGTTATGTTTAGGTATCATTTGACCAATAGGTCTTAAAAGGTACAAGTTCTTTTAAGAATGATTAATCGTTCGCAGTGTAGTTAATTCATTATATTTATCTCTGTAATTAGCTGTATTCATCATATATTAATTGAATTGATCTACTCTGCCATAAAACATGGTAGAAAGACAGATTTTCCTTGTCTCTGGTCATTGTCATCATCCACTTACACTATTTACGCTAATGTACGTACTTTGGTGGCTTTTTATATGAAAACAACAAATCATTATCACTGTTTGAGCATGTATTTAACGGCCAGCGATGTTCGAAATCCGGTATTACGAATATGTTTTCATGTTCAATATTTAGTAGTTTATTTCTATTTTAGTAGGTACGACAGATAAAAGTTGATTGTCCGTGTTTGTTGTTAAAAATCGAGAGGACCTTTTACCTTCAAGATAGGATGTAACAATAACGTTCATAATATGTTTAATCTATTCTATTGTAGAGTTGGTTGACACGAGAGTGGAATTACTGTCTTTGTTTGTTGCCTGTTTAATGCCTGCCCATTTAAATATTTTAACTACTACTATTTCAGAAATTATATCCACGTTAATAGATGCCGTGGGTTTTCGTGTAATTTATTGCGATATTACAAAAAAAAAAACCATTTTGTATTTAAATATTTTTGCGAATAAGATAACAGATGGCGCTAGTTGTAAGGCCTGTGATAAAGAAGCGATACGTACGGAGTATGTTGTGTGCTTAAAATTATAGATGGCGTTAATTCAAATGTTATACCTGCGAACAACCGTGGTGCTGAAAAGATATAACACTTCATGACTTTTAAATATAAGCCACAAGTAAACTTTTAAGTAAAATCTACTTAAAGTTCTTATAATTAATACGTACTTATACGTATGGTTTAAAATTTAAGTGACATCGCTATGAACCTAAGTAAATTGTTTGAATGGCGGAAAACTTCTTGCCTTGTTCTATGATAAATTATTTTGGGTAATTTATGTACTCAAGTACGATATAAGTATTAAAGATATCTGAATATATCTTATTTCAAGATATCTTTAGTACTTTTTTCAAGAAATATCATTTACCTACAATTACAATGTGAATATAATATTTGTGATTAAGGTAAGCTGCATCAAATGTATGGCTGTGATATTTTTACTGTAAGCTTATTAGAATAATTCGCAATTTTTTAATAAAATAATAATACATTGTTTAAATTGGTATGTGTGTGTTATTTTTATCTTTTTTAAATTAATTATTTTTATATACTTAATTATTAATTAATGACCGTGACGTCAAGCGCCAGTTACGGAGGACTCGACCACATACGATGATGCTGGCCAGCTCTATTGCGCTTCTGGTAGACGTAAGTTTAAAAGTAAATTCGGCTTTGCAAGCCACTTATGAGCGTACCATAAAACCAACATGATACCAACGGAGTCGTTGACATGCACGAGGTCGCTGTCACCAAAAACGGTGCGGATCATCATCATCATATTAACTAACATGGTTTACAAAACTCATTTTAAGAAATATATCTGTGGGATGCCTTTATGGGATGTAGTAAACTCATATCAATAATGGTAGTACAACATTTACGTTGCTGCGCCAAATCTAATGGAGTCAACAATTAGACATGAATGACTGTCGTAGCTCAAAGTTTGGTAAACTGTAGTTGGAAACTTTATGTAGTACGACCTCATAGTATATCATTATAAAATTAAGAAAAAATAATTCCAATGTTTACGTAACCGAACAGACTATTTAGCATACAAAGAGAAGGCAAAAAAATAAATAAAAGAAAAAATAAATAAAAGAAAAAATAAATAACAAAATAAATTAGGAGGCAAACACGGTCACTAGACGAAGTAGACATTTCGATGTTTTATTGATATTGCCTAAACAAACTTGATGTCTTCGCTCGACCACTTACCTAATAAAAGGCGCAGAAGAAACTTATGTGAATTTGGGGCGCTATCAAAACCCGGACGGCATTAAGTGTGAAATAAACAAACTTCAATAAAAGTCCACAAATTAATTTATTAATACTAATTCACAATATTATAACATTATGTACAAAATACATAAGTTACATTATTTACAAAAAATTGTAACTTTAATGTTCGTTCGAATAACTTCACCCATCGATAGGACACACATCAAGTGATTCATTAACACACACTAACATACTCGTAACATCATTATGACTTTTAATTCACATAAAATTGTAACAATAATCAAATGGCTAATTAATTTTTAGCAACGATAAAATTTCATTGTAATCTCTAATAAGAACCGCATGGGCTTTTAATGTACATTATTTAAAAAAAAACATTTATTTAAAAAATCACAATGTAAAATTTGCGATTTCTTTTATTATGATACACGATATACTTATATGTTAAAAAAAAAAACATTTCGTTGGGTAAAAAAAATCAAATACGAAGAATTATGTTTTTATTCATAGTTTATTTTAAAATTAACATGAATCTTATGTAATGCACCTATGTATGTCTCGTAAATCGTATTTACATTAGTATGACAATAAAACTTACATTACTAAATCGGTTTAGTCTCACAAATATTTTTTTTCCATTAATGACATTCCAACGGAAATATAAGCGTTATTTATGAAGAAATGTCTTAAATATGTCTATTTAAAGTATTTAATACGTTACTTCTGTAAATTGGAATGAAATACAAAATAATAATAAAAATAACTTTTGAAAACATTGTTATAAAATACATATAGTAATGTGTCTGTGTATCTTTAAATAGACAATATCCAAGGCATTAGAAATCACATTAACCACATAATTAGACTATTCTCACAATAGTGTGAATGAAAGATATTATACATATATTAATACAATTATTATAAAGCGTGGTTAAAATGCAGGTGTTTTTTTAAAAAACGATAAAATATCATTAAAATATAAGGTAATTAAATTCGTTGCAAAAAGAAATAATAAATAAATGCCAATTTTTTTTCTGTAAAATTATTGCAGAAAATATGTTCTATTTATATACCATAACTCATATGCATTTCTATCTTATCTTTTGTCTATCTTTGGAACCTTTTTAGTGTTCGTTCACTCGGTATTAAATTAGAAATAAATATTGTTTTATTTTAATGTAATAATACGGATTTAACTATTTTTATTAACTTATAAAAAATAATATAACCTTATCTTGTTTTACTAATTACAGAAGCTTACGACATATAATAACAAAAAAAATCTGTAGGTATTTAGTATTGACGTTAAAAATCTCACATTGCATATGACAGAAATGTTTTTATGAATAACAGTTTTGAAAAATCTAAACATGCATCCAGCCTCCAGACAAGGTTCAACTGTGCTTGTACACATTCCCGCTTGGACGGACGGTTGTTAATATTCTAACTGTGATGTTTGTCTACTAAAGCAATGTTATTCATGAACGACACTTCCAAATTTATGACGCCAAACTTTCTCAAAATAATTCGGTTCAAGTAATGTTATAATATTTTCTTTAATCATGAGTTCTTACTGCCATTTACATTTAGTTATATTGAGTAATTATTTCTAGTATCTAATTACTTTATATCAAACAAAAGCAATTCAACTTATGTAAGAACTCATTACGAAATGTACACATGAAGAAATTTAATTGAATTTAAACTCATTGTTCAATGTATATAAAATATTCAGTTTATATCATTTAATGAATCTTTAAAATTTAAAACAAGATATATTTTTTTAAGATTTTTAATGTCTACATTTTAAGTCATAAATTAAATTGTTATCCTTCTCATTTCGGATTCGGTTCTCTTATTGACCACGTACCTAAATTTACTGAAATTAAAAAGTTACAGAATAAAAGTTGACTAAGAAGGTTAGATTTGTATGTAACAAACAAAGAGGTAGAAAATTGTAGGTGTTTTATTAAAAAAAAACATAAATATTTAATCAGATTAACTTGTTTCTTTCATACAAATAAAGTAGGCGACTTAAATTTCAAACGGTTTATAAATACATATACGAGGTTCGATATTTTCATGAAATATATTAAACCAGATAAAGACTCACTTTGAACCCGAGAAAATTCTAGAACACGTACATAAGAAAACTACATTTATTTACAATATGCTCAACTACAATATGCTAGACTGTACATTCATGTGGCTATTTCATGTATTTTATTATATATTTAATGTTCATAGGTATGTGCATTTTTACATATTACAATTTAATTTGCGTCAATATTTTATTTTCTTTGTCATGTCAAGTTTCTCGCGCTCTTAGATTATGTAATTAGGCTAATGTACTGTGACTGTGCATATCGTTATGCTTTGAATATTTCCTCTTTAAACGTCACCATACAAAATATTTGGTTTTATATTCTTAACCTTCATCATCATCATCAATATAATCAAATCCTTGATCGTTTCACTGTTGGACACTATATCTATGCAGCAGTGGACTGGTACAAGATGATAGTGCAGATGATGATGATAAGCTGTGTCTAACACACATAGGTTGGGACAGTGCAGGCGCGCTATACATCAAAATATAACCTAAGGTGGTTTTGTTTCACCTCTTAACCCTTTTAATATATATTATTGATAGTTTTACAATGCAGGACAACGAGATATTTAGGGCTGTATACATTAAAGTTACATTTATGTTATATCGCTTCACAATTATATTTTGTAGAATTAACTACAATTTAGTTCACGAATGCGACATTAAAATTTAAGACGGTGTAAGATGTTAATTAATAATCAGAGTTAAGGCTATTGGTAAACTTATAAACAAATCCCGTGTAAAACCATACGAAACAACTATTTTTCCGACCGTTTACAAACAATTTTTACATTACAACACTTCTGGGTGACCAACAAGGTGTAGTCCAAAATAAATACTATAAGAAACAAAGAATTTAATTAAGTTGTTGACACAAAGAATAAATAGTACATTGTATTCATTGTTAATATCGCTGATAAATGATATACAAAAAAAAATATTTATGAATGCTTGTGCGTTTATCTCAATGCGCTTGATTGGTGGTGAACAGTTGTAAGAACTCCGGAGTCAGACATTAGTTTTGGAAAAACACTGCTAGATTCGTCTTCAATTAGTTTTGCCACATGTCGTAAAAAGAAACGAGAAAAAAAATCAAAATTGACAAAGATTTATAAGGGTAGTTTAAAAAACATAGAATTAGAATATACTAGAAACGATTGAACAATTAACACGTTTCGAGACTAGAATGAATTTTTTTGAACCTATTAATTACAATCACAGCATGTCTTCCTCTGGATGTTCCTTCTCGTAGACTTCCTGCATTTTCTGCTGGTCTTTCACTTTCTTCATCTGTGCGTAAATGGATGCTGCTTTGTAGTTGATTGGCCCGTAGTCTTTCATATCCGCATCCGCGTATATGAACTGGTCTTCCGGTCTGAAGGGCTGTGGGAAAATATAACAATTTTATTCATTGTAACGGATAATCTATGAGCGTGCCTCCACCACAGAGCGGGATCGGTTGCCTTGTTGTTTGAACAGTGATTGCATAGATATAGGGCATCTAACCGATGATAGTATTCGTTCGTGGATAAGTTGTCCATTATAATCGTCAGGTATTACTTCCGTACTACTTTCAATCAAACAAAATGTTTAAAGTAAACATTGAAAGATTCCTTTTTTATCTTTTGATCAATTTAAATACTTACTGCGTATATGAGTGAAATAAATCTTCGTTTAAATAAAATTTGATCTTTATTTGATGTATGTATTATATTCAATATGTTTAGTATACAATGGGAACCGCTTGAAGTGCAACATTCACAAAAAAATGTGATTGTTGTATTGTGTAACTGTCGTCTGATCTCCATTAATGTCGAATAAAATGCTTTCAAGACAATGTTGGATAATATTGGTGTTTTTTTTATAAACGGCATAGCAAAATATAATTTTAAGCTAACTTTTATATACATCTAGGTATATTAGATATGTATATATGTATATTATTATTAAACATCTATAAAATACACCTAAAATACATTTATTTTTGGTAAGTTTATATTATTACATACGTATGTATGTGTGCGAGTGTTGTGTTTTTATATAACTATATCAAAATGTTATTAAACTAAGTTGTAATTAATCACATAAGCGGAATGAGCGGATATTATTATTATTAATAATTAATGAAGTAATATTCGACAATGATTTTCCTGAATTTTTTACTTGATGGCATTCAGATTACAAATTCAGAATAGACTATTCTTAGACCGTGTGTTGTGTTTCCGGGCGATTTTACATACGACTTTTGCCTCTCGGTATATACCGTATAGAAACGATGAAAGTATAAATTTATAAGGTGCCGAGAATATTCTATATAATGGCGAAATTATTGTTCCTCTTTTGGTTGCAGATTTCCTTTCAAAATAAGAGAGGAAAATAAGAGAGGTATAGTCTGCCACGCTGGTCATAGGCCGATTGACAGACTCTAGGAAAAGTCATGGTGACCGGCTTTTGAGACACAGATACATTGATTTTAAGAAAAAAGGTGTTTTCATTACGCCTGAGTATCAAGCCAGCATTTAGGATAATAAGGAGGTTTGAAGAAGAAAAAGGAGAAAAATCGAAGTACTCATAAGATATGCTGATTTAGCATGAAATGAACGTATTCGTAAGATATGCCGATTTACATAGCATGGAATGCACGTACATGTGTATACGCAAGAGTCATGTTGCCATGGATGCCTTATATTCTTGGAGTTTCTAAATGTTAGACCACCCACTGCTCAGTCTGGATTGGATCGTTATTTGTTTTCGAAATTTAGTGACGGCAAATGGTATGACGCTTCGGCTTATTTGAAAGACAAAGGATTTTCTTTGGGTATAAACAAGTCAATTCGATGATCGAAAAAGTGTTTTAAGTTAAAAAAGGGATATTTAAAAAAAAGTATTTTTCGTACTCCTTATTCGATAAACTTTTTGACCTACACTCATTCATATTTACGTAAAAACAGATTTGATATTCATTGAGTATACGGTTCACAAAATACGAGAAAATAAACGGTTTATTTTAATTTTAACTTTAAACCGTACGGACATATAACAATTTTGGATTTCTGAATTTGAATCTGAACACCTTATTAATAACCGTAGTGCAGATAGCTGCGTAGAATATTAAAAAAAGCGTTTCGGTATGAATTTGGAAAAATTACCTTCGTCTAATAAATGTACGTGTCACTCTTGCTAAATCGTTCCTAGAAAACAAAAATAGAAATAGTACACAACATTGCAATACCATGCTTCACAAAAAGCATTACTCGTACAGCTATAATACGGTAGTAAATATTATATCGGCTGCCATTATTGCTTTTTAAAATTATATTTTTATTAAAATTATTTCCCATCAATCTATTAATTCAATAATGGTCATGCTTATCAAAGAGAAAACTCAATAAACAAAGCGGCAGAAAGCCAGTGGTATTTTTATATTATACAAGTGAAGAACATTGATTGCCTTGTTGGTCGAGTGGTAGCAAGCGCGACTGCCGATCGAGAGTTTCTGGGTTCAAATCCCGGGCCGGGTACTATTGGAACTTTCTAATTTAGAATTTCTAGTAGAGACTCGGAGTCTGGATCAGTGCCCGTGGTATGGCAATAGGCTCACTACCTATACCATGGAACGTAAAGGTAACTGGTGAAACGTGAGAGTATATTACACTCCTCTACCTACCCGTTTAAGGATTACAGGCGTGATGTTACGTTGCAAAAGAAGAAAGAGATCTCCGATTTTAAACAACTTTCGAAAATATTGAACATTGTGGTGAATCTGCAACCAACCTTGAGAAAAAATACGATTAATGAAAGCAATTCCTATTATTGAGAATAGAACCAAATGACGCTGATAAAACTGCAAAAATGCAGTAATTTAAGGATATTACAAAGGTGATAGCAACACGTATATATATGTACAACCTAACCTATCACATCCTATATACGGTCTTAGGCTAATACTAAAATATAATTTTTATACGAGTAAGCTTGAAAGAAATTTTTTGACCACACATTTCTTAATGGAAATCAGAAGACAGTTTTAATATAAGGAATGAGAGAAAAATACGGCATATTGTACAAAAATGCTTTCTGGAAAAAAAACTCTACAAAAAAACTTATCAAATAACATATAGTAAGTTTACAACTAATTAGTAAAATTTTACAATGCAATTTTAATAATAATTGAATGTAGTTTTAGAATATGCAATTAATACGACAGGTTAATGTTACTCACCTTTAAACATCAATCTCATTGAATTTCAGAGTGGCGTAATCACTCCTTTGTTGCTGACTCCCTTTCCTCTGACTACTTGTTACATTATTTTTATAACTACTATTACTTTCTTTGTTAGCACTATCTACATTTCCTATGGAATACGTGTCATATAAATGTCTATTGGAATTGACAGTATTCTTAAATTTTAGATTATGATTACCTAATGCCAGATCGGCGTAAACTAACTTTTTATGCTTAGGTCTGTCGTCCTTTGGGCCCATTGTGTTATAATTTGAGTTGTAATTGTG
>DWMG01000861.1:0-17215 GCA_018244855.1 Elbella merops
ATAGCAGATGTTAGCCACGATACAAACAAAATACTTTGTTAACGAACATTACACACGTCTACTAACCTATTATTGAACACACGAAATCCGAACGCAATTGCAACAATAATATAATTGCATGAGACTCATAAAACGTGGAGTTGAAATATTTCTCATATTTTTGTAACGTTAAATGTGTTCTTTCAGATGAGTAAATATTTACTGAAATTTAATGATAAAATGGATTATGATGATGATGATCAGACGAAAACTGACGACACAATATACTGTTATCTGATGAATGTTGAAAATGTCTGCACAGACTTAATTACATTTACCTAATTATGTTGTAGGATAAAATGTAGCATATTAAAAGTTAAAGCTGTTTCAATATCCAAGGTACACATATGAGAGTATTGCAAGATAACACGTTAATTACATCACTCATACCACCTTCGTATCGTACGGCGAACGTGAACGACGCGAGTTAAAGGGAATTACTTGAAGGCGTTTCGTGCAAAAAAAATGTTAACACGTCACACCGCATATAAAGAGAATGTAGGTAGTATGAATATAATTTAGTATTACTCCAAAATAGGCCAATATAAACTTCTCATAACAACTGAAGGCAACATCACACCTGTAATCCCTAAAGGATAGGCGTAGCGTAGTACATTCCCATGTTTCATCAGTTAAGGCCAATCACGACTTTAATAAACTATTTTTATACAGCTTATTTGTAAACTATTTTTTCTAGGTTACTACACATCACCACGTGTAGGCCAGAGCGGCCAATTTATGCAATTTTTTTGTGTAAGAATTTGAAATAGCCAAGGGCGTGCTGTAGAACCACAAATCGATCGTACAGTGTTGCCAAACAAATAGTTTTACATTTTGCGTTAATTAATTGTTAGGTAATTGCTAGTGTTTTTTCATTGCGATGACGTAACGCATTAATATTACGCGTGTCAGTATGCAATGTGCATATAGGTACGTACGTTGGCTGGTATGCGATATAGAAAACATGGCGTGTAGCTGTATTTGTATAGACTATTGTACCGTCGACGTGCCGCCAGTGATCGCCATTTGAAATCGGTTTCCATTTGAATTATGATTTGGATCGATTGATTGAATAGATTCACTATGTTACTACGCGATGTTTCGTCCATTATGCGTTTTGTGTGGGAGCTGTTATGGTACAAATAATTATGATTGATTGGAGTTCTGGTTATGTACAACAGAAAAAAATCATTATAGACATATTGGGGGTTGTTGTATTCCGAATAATGAGGAGCGCGTAAGTGCAGTGCTATCGCATTAGTATCGCGTTTCGCAAGTGCGCCCGCGCCGCCGCCGGCCGCCGTCCTTGGCCACGGCAGCCGTGGTGGGCTATCGATGCCGAGCGGCCGAGACGCGACCACGCGTAACCGCTTCCGCCTACCTCCTACGTCACCACGCTACGACTCGCCACCACGCGGACCGCGATCGATACGAAAACATTCGCAACTTATCCAACTACGTCACCGCTCGCGATCCCACACAAAAGCAACTACCGATCCTTATGACGTCAAACAACACGTGGCGAAAGTGCCTTTCTTACCCGTGGGCGTTCAAATACGTCAAAAACGTAACTTGTCAAGCCGTGGGTGCTCGCGAATCCAACCCCCAAACATATAATTCTTAACTTTGTACTGATTCGTTACGTATACCCGAAATAATCCATCCACCTTGAGATTTTGTAAATGCGCAATTATACGAGTACGTACCGGTACAAGCAGATTCGTGTTTATAATTGTCGATTACATCAGCCGCTCGCGAATCGAGCGGTATTCCGTCGACTGGTGCGCAAATTGTCGTGAGGTCTGTATAAACACGATTGATTGTACAGCGGAGAACCGCACGAGTGGTATGTACGGTGAATTATTAATGACGCGAAACTATTGTGGCCAGCGTAGTGTTATAAGCGTCGGTGACTTCATATCATCTTGGGATCATCAACACCGGCAATGACACGACCCGATCACGGGCGCGCATTCTAATTTGCACTCAATATATTCAATCGTAAGATTGCTATTGTAAGCGCGGCGTCTTATCGCGCCGGAGACAGAATGTCACATAGCGTGTTGACATTTACTTTAATAAGTAACTTTCAATTTTTATTTTTACATTTGGAAACTCTCGCTGGCCGGTGTTTTTACGTTCGCGTAAATTAACTCATTTTATTGCCAAAATAAGAAGGCAAAAAATATATTTGCATCAACGTAAATCAGATAGCCGAGCGCAATTATAAGTATTTAAGTGCCAAATCGGTTAGGTTACAACGAAGAATTTCTTGGTCACTTACAACTAATTGGCGATGGTACAATCAATCGGAGTGAACACGACAGTTGAGTGTGTTCCAGTTTAAGACGGCGTTCAACAGTTACAATTAATATGATAATCGAGTTTGTATGCACAGGTATTGTTTGTCGCGGCCGGTTACGCAACGCGCGACCGCGAACAGAGGTCGCATACGTTCTCATAGTTATTAATGTTATTATACGTATTCGTCAATCTCGGGCGCCGCGAGGCCAGAACCACGAAAAGAGTAGCCTTTCGCAACACCACACGTTTCAATGTCATTGTGCACGGCGCGAGCCACGCTGCCCGTTTCTACACGGAAAAATATCACTAAAGTACTTTATAAATAATCACCAAAATTGCTTGACAACTAAGCATTCCGAATTCATAGTGTTGACGTTTAATACATTGCGCATCTCGTCCGAAACGAGAGCCGGAATTGATGCGCAAACCATAATCATCATCAACATCTTTACAAAATACATTATCAGTGTTATATGGTAGCTTGGATTTCCTCAAGGTCGTTGAAACTGGTCGATATGGAAAAACCGAAAGAAATATTGATATTCGATGTTAATATCACTTGACTTATAAAATTGTAGTACTATGTCTATTATGAGTAGAATTAGATCCAATTTTGCCTTTCACTCGTTTTGAAAAATGAATAAAACACAAAAGACATGTCCAAATAAAATTCCGTCGCTATTGTCACTATCGTCCATTATTTACATGGACTGGATGATTCTAGAATAAATATAACTTATAGTACAACTGTATGAAAATCAAAAAGTTATAAACATTTTGATAAATCTCCCTATCAATACTGTTAAGTAAATATCGGCGAACCTCCATTATGATTCTACTTGAATAAATATTATCGAAACCGCAGTGGAATAGTTGTGAAATTACTCATTACAAAACATTTTTCCTGTTTAGTAAATGCGCGTCTATTTAAAGTTTCACTTCGGGGAAGAGTTACGAATTCATGTCAGGATTCTACAAATGAAAATATAACTGACCCTTACAAGAAGCGAGCGACTAGCGAACCGGTCGGGATAGGGCCGGTTTGCAATTAAACGTGAACTGGTTTGCAGAATATTAATAGTCGGAGAGCTCCTAATTATTTCCGATTATATTACGATCACGATATATATGCATGCATGCTACATTCGAGTTTGAGGACACTTTAAAAAAGTGTCTGCTTATTGACGATTCTCATTAACGACTCTGGTATAATGTTGTGTATATTTCAAAGTCACCTGAGCAAAGTCGAGTTGCGTCATCAGGTTTCGTACAAATCGGGCGACATCATAAAAATGGTATAACTAGCTGCTATGACGTCGAAGGGTTACGAAACGCGTTCTGAAATAGAATGAAACCCCACAGGACTCGAGGTTTTATTTTCATTGGTGCCCCCATTGATCACGTTAAGAGTTTTGGCAATTTTGACACCGGCATGTTGTAATGTTGGCAGGGGCGCGCGCCGCTTGCGTCATTTCCTTTTGTTGACCGTGAACTGAGTTACGTCGATGAACAAGATTAGGATGCGCCTACGCTAGAGGACAGTCCCCTCTAGCTATCCATTCCCCCCTCCACCGATCGAAGAAAACATTCACGACTCCTATCGGCCGGAAGCGCTTCTATTATCATAGTATTGTGAAACGTCTCGCTATAAATTAAACCTTACACTATTATTTTAAGAGTCAATTCTCCTTCGTGCAATGTCTTTAGCAATTCACTCCGTCTTGGTTTTATTTTGAAGTCAGAAGTCAACGTTTCCATTTTAACTTTCATAGTAGATACTTATTGACGCCGCGTTTTATAGTGTAACACTGAAGTTCAGTGGAATCATTACGACAAGGATAAATTAATGTCCAAATTGAAGAGAATAATGAGTATGTGGAGTTTTACTTAATAGCGATAATTCGAATGCTAATTGTTTCGAGAAACACATATGTTGTCATTGCAGAAACTATTATCGCGCTGCGTAATTTCCAATTAACACGAATTCCTTAATAAATCATAACGCGTCATTTGTAAGAACATACCATTCGATTTAACCGGAAAATGAACAATACAGTAAACAAAGAATCTTTTGAATATGAAATACATCTTTTTCACGCTTTGTACAACAAAAAGTTTGATAAACACCGTTCAATGACGTAAATTACTTCAGTGCTAAACGTATGTGCCTGAAAACTTTACTTTATTTATCAACCGACACATATGCAAATGACTCAGAAAAGTAAGCATACATTGAATTTTAATCCTTCCTTATCTTTATAACTTTATTTAAATTCAAATAATTGTTTTTCTAGTGACTGAAGTATTTAATAAGAGAGACCTAAATAATGGTTTACACCTACATGTTTAAATATAAAAATAAATGAACTTTGCGACAATCCGGATCTCTCCCTTTAGAAGGTAGTAGTAGGGCTCTTTATCAAGAACTGAGTAAACACTATTTTACGCCTTACGCCATACGCCTATTCCCATAATGCCCATATTTCTTTAGAAAACAACATTATGAATAAACCTATTAATTCTGGATGTACACTTAAGTGTCAACATGCAAACGAGCTCACTTTGTCAATATTATCATCATAATACTTAAGATAACTACCGGGGTATTGTAATTACTTCATTTGTACATCGTCATTAGGAGAAAATAGCTACAACAGGATACACGTGAGATATTTAAGAAATAGTAGATCATTAGGTACAGTGCTAGACATCAATATCGAGGTTATCGTTATAATAAGTCTTATACGATAGCAAGAAAACAGGAAACTGGTTATAGGGACAGTCGTTCGTGAGTCGCGTTGTAATGACTTTACTCCACCATTGTTCGAGACTCGAACCTGGTACACTCATTACAGCTATCGCATAGTCATGAAGTGCGACGCCCTCGTAAATGAGAACCTCATTTGGGTAGGTAATTGACTTTAAAATAATAGGTACCCGCTTTTTGTAGTTAGCAGGAAAATGTACACTATAATTGAAATTAAATTTTAGATGAGGATAACTACTAACAAGAATCACACGTTTGTGTGAAAATTTTATATCAACGTCTATTTATAATAGTCTTATCTTTGGTAAGACTTGATAGTACCGCGAGAAACTGGTCGAAGCGGTTTTTAACAGAGCGTGCATGGCTGAGCGCGTCCTATTCAAAATGTTGTAGCCAATTGTGAATAAACTATAGTAAACGCAAAAACGCATCCAGCGCCCGGCGGCAAACGTCAAGTATTTTTAGTAATATACGCATCGCAACTGCAGATTGAGGGTTAATCGTAATTCTGGCCACTCTCCGACCGGTTGTGTATGTTTTTTGCCCGGCCGCCCGCGCGTCTCGTGCGGAGGTAAATGGTCGAAACGCAGAGAAATTGGTGGAGCTGTAAATCATTATAACTCGCCGGTTCGACTCCCGGCGAATTCGATTACCGCGGCCAAGGCCGTATAATGTATTCTCGACTAGTCTTCCGCCTGACGCAGAAATTGGAATTTCACTCGAAAGCCGCGTGCAAAAAAAGTTTCAGACCTTGGTCAATAACGTAATCGGGGTGCTGTAAAGCACTATACTATTTTTGAACTAAAAATAAAATATACAGATTTAGGATTGTATCAGACTCTGACTTATTTAAAGAGACTCCTTTTGTCGAGCACCGTGACGCGTGGGTGTTAGCCTTCAATTTTAGCGAAGGTCGGACGAATTTTTAAGGATCTTGTACCCTGAGCAGAATTATATTCGACTACCACCCCCGCAACAGAATATTTTGCGCACAAAACGTTTCACGTAGGTGGGTAATACAGACGATATTATTTACTGAAAAGAAAATAAGGACGGTCGAAATTGCCAACGCCTCCGTCAGTAAGTGGTTAAGCCGAATGAAACGGTAATGTTTTACGAATATTTTTGGCTCCATGTTATTTGAGATTTTTGACATAGTCACCTACGCGCCGTTCCAAAACAGAGCATTTATTTTCGTACGAAAATAGAATTTCGTTTGTCACAATAACCGAGGAATCACGAGAAGAAATAGTGTGAAAACTCCACGTTCATTTACAAAGTTATTGATTACAGAGATGGTGATATAATAAATTGATAGGAGGTGCAAGCGCTTGAAGATTTACGATGTAGATCGGTAGCCGGTCACTCCCCTGTACCATAAAGCTCTTAATACTAAACTTGAGTACGCCGCTGTTGCCTAGGTTTTTTTTACATTCTCATAAAAATGAACCTGAGCGTGCATTCCGCTGAATCCTCCCGGGTACATTTTGTTCGCTGGTGTTTTCGCCCGTGAATAAATTAAATCGACACACAAAGTTTTCTTTTTTGTGTATTGTGCATTGGTTTTAGCACTTTCTTTGTGTCAGTAGTTCCTCAAATCAAAGTATGTTTCAATCATTGCTTTTTCGGTCACTGGATTACATTTCAACTGGTATTTTTCATGTACTTATTGGAAAATAATTACTAACTAGAGATTTATGCTTCAGATTAACAATAACAAAAATCCAAAGTACCACCATTTTATTACGAAAGTTCCACAATGTCTATATTTAGTAATGACGTCAGAGAGATTAAAGGCGATATTTTTATACTCTGAATATACAAAAGCGTAGTCTATTACGGAGCGATATTTTCGATTGTTGCTATTCGAGCGTAGGAAAATATTTTGGTTACGTTGGGGTTTGTTATAAATAGCCTACCGAATACGAGGGTAGTGACCGAATAAGAGATTCGATGATTCATCCCGAACCCTCCTATTGTCGCCCTCCGATTTTTAATAACTTCCTTCTCGATGACGTCATCGAATGCACTGACGCACTCTTATGCAGAATTCATTATGGCATTCACTACCCTGTCATACTGTCTGATTCATTGTTACACTGTGACCAGGCCCATATTTTATTTTTACTACCCAAAGGGGGGCTAAATTTATCATCTCAAAATTCTTTTGTGTACCGTATTATGTGGAAAAAAGCGCACTATGTGTAACACCGAGGTACATTTCTGGGTAATTCATTTAAAATGAGCTGGCAACAGAGTTCAACAGACTCATTGTCGAAGGCGAGCCGATAACGGTGGTGTGGAACTCGTGTTTGTACGGTAACAAGGGGAAAATGCATTACGAATATAATAGAGAACTAGAGATAAATATTAATTCTCGTATAAATAACGACAGCGCAAGAAGATCTTTTGATTGAATAGCGAGATAACACGAATAATTAATCTTTAAATTATTTATCGGTCGTCAAACGTGAAGTTAATAACTTTCTAATTAATTCTGTATATATTAAAATTATAGGAGTTGGAGATATCCACCGTTCATTAGTATAAAGACCTATGTTTTGGTCACGCTGGTTAAGTTTCGGCGGTCAGCGACCTTGGAATCGCGGATATGCAGCCGGAATAGCTGGTGGTAAAGAACGACGTAAGGGCCACAGCAAGTTCGAAGCGCCAAAAAACAATGCAGCAATAAAATCTGTCACTTAAAGTGGAGTTATGGTTTGAGCTTGCTCTAAAACCTTATTACAAGTCGTATGGAACGACACGGAACGGTGTAAAATGAAACGTCGGCTTAGAAATGGCGAACGCGTGTCTTGGCGGTCAGCGGTGTCACATTCGTTCCTTACGGGCGCTCTTGTGAGACGAGTCTCGAGGGCGCATGGAGCCTCGTCCCCTAATCGACGGCACGTGCGCGTTTTTTGCAAGGGAGTTGTGACTGCGCTTCAATTATCCTTTGCTGGGATAAGGTCGCGTGCGCTCATAGAGCGGAAAGTATGACGGCGGACTGCCCGAGCTATAGAGGCTTCGTTGCTACGCTGGAGTTTCTGAACGCCACATATTTTGCTATCAAGTTGCAAAACTAACATCCAGATTGTGATGATCCATAAACCCAATTAAGTGTGAACTAAAACCTACTTTAATTAAACTGAACCACATTGCGACTGTTCCAATAAATCAGTCATAAATCCACATCAAATTAAATATGAAAAATATTCAATTCATATGTAACTCGTATTTGTTTTGGGTGTTGAATTTATATTCGAAATATCCGGTACTCGTAGATACTTCACGAACATATTTCAGACCTCGGACAGAGGTTAAGCCAGTTCATCCGACGCTCACCGTCTCCAGTCACGACCGCGATGACTCACTTGGTGATATCATGACGTGACAGCAACGCCGGACCGCTGCTCGTGGCTGGAAGGCGCGTCTGTTTACCATTCGCAGGAATAGAAATGCTTTAAAGAACAAAAACATTGGCAAAAAACATGTAATAGTGTTCTCGGATGTTTGATGTCGTAATGTAGGACATCAGTTAGTACGCATTCGTGTTAACAAAACCTACCACCACCACTTGTGGGAACATCCACCAAAAACTAGACGCCAATAGTATATCGATCGTTGTTGATATCAGGAATTATTAAGAAACAAACATTCAGTGTCGCTCGCCATTCGCGCTTTTTATTGAGTAACTGTTTACAGCTCGTACTAGGCACATTTTGAATGAATGCAAGTATTACAGATGAAGGCAAGCGGAGCGTGTCACAACACACGGGCGTCGTATCGGCGGATAAGTGCGCGGTTACGCAAATCCGCAGATATGTCGGCGCAGCGCGGGCGCGCCGCTTGCACAAGGTTTCGCAGACCTTTGTTTTACGCAACTCGATCGATTTAACAGCTAGTCGTGCGTTTTCTCAGCTGTGCACCCGACAGCTAAATCCACGATGCATTGAGAAACTGTTGCTTTAGCGACAGGAAGTGTGTCAAAATAATATAATGCTATATGGCTTGTCAATAGCCACCGACCGGATCCTTGCTCTTCCGATGTAACAATGAACATGTTGCCCAGTGTCAACAAGCTGAATGTAAACATTACGCTTTCGATTCAACTGACAATTCGATTTTCTTTTGTATGGACGACGGCAATATCCGGTAATTCGTTTCTCAGAATAACAATGTTGTAGTAGTATTCTTAAGAGAGCAATGCACTAGCGTCCACGTCCGGTAGCCACATCCGGTGTTTTCGTACCACCAAAAAAGGTGCGAACATACGTTATTTATAGCTGTGACGAATAGCGCGTCGTCTCCGTCTGAGTCGCGTATTTACGGAATGAGAGAGCTGTGTGGGTATTACTGACAGCATTATTTGTGTTGCCAGTGGAAATGTAATGATTCCTCAAATGCAGTGTATAAACTGAAATGCGCATCATTGTTTTTAAATGAGTCCAGTTGTTCCGCACGAGTGAGGAGGCGGCCGCGGCCCGGCGTCGGCATCGGCAGCGCGACATTGGCACAGTTGCCGCGACCTCAGCAGCCGCGCGAGTACGAGGTCGCAAACAAACGCCCCAAACGAGCAGCACTTCTGGCGGAATTCCGGCACGCCTGAATCACGCTGTATATTCTGATACGATGCGCAATCATATCTGACTCCACCCAGGCGCTGGCGCCGCGTGCCAAACTAAACTGCGCAGCTCCCGTCTCTAGGCGAACGAGCAGCCAAGGGTCCGTTATGCAATGCCAACAATGATTCTCACGGTTCACCGAAGTTATACAACTGTCGAAACTGAGACGTACGGGTGGATTACCGAGCGCCCGGTATTATGCAAATGCGTCGCTGTAACGTGGCAGTCTTGCACCACGAGCCTTTGGCAACCGTGTTTCAAAACGTTTTCAAAATAGTCGATGTAGGTGCAGGTAGAGCCGCGATCTGCCGCCGCAGATATATCGGCAACCGCCTAGGGGAATATTTTAAGAGACTGTATCGTATTGCGTGCGCTCCTTGCAAAAATTGCAGCAGGTAGGATCGATCGCGTGTAAGTTGAATCCGAATTTAAATCAAGTCTGGCATGGAAGAAAATGTAGTGTCAGCCGGTGGCCGGGCCGGTATGCAACGCGGCGGCGTCTGCCGGGTCTACCGCGGACCAATTTGGCACGTCCGCTGCCGAGCGCCAGCGCAGCTACGGACATAAATATCCCGTTAGCGCCGCAGACGTGCGAATGTATATACTTTCGCGACTAGACAGCGGCCAGGCCGATTGAAATCCACTTTGCTAGACTTTACGCTTCCGGCACACCTGGTCGCCGCGTTAAAGCTTTTATAGAATTAACTACGATACTATATGTATAATGATTATGACATCCCATAGATGTATCGAATTGTGTAACTAAACACCGGCATATCGTGGCATCGTCATTGTTTGCGGTGTATTCGATCACCCGATCCGGCTTCTGAACACCGTGTTACGCAAAAAATCTTGGGTTTTGTTTTGTTACCTGGAACATTTCGCTGGGTATTATTATTTTGGCGCGGAGTGGGCGGGACGGGGCGAACAATGCGCCGGGGACAATTTTATACCTGAGATTGTTTACAAAGGCCTCGTAATATCTATGAAGAGCACAAAGCGGGCTCCGTTCTGTCTGGTGCATTATGAGATTTATGTAATTTTCTTTGCTGTAAAATTATGCACGATGAATTAAATTTTTAAGGAACACAAAATTTCAATAGATACTGTGGTATTTAGTTCCGCATGGTATTTCCTGTTATCGATAATCTCATAAAGCACTTAATTTTCTGGAGTTTACGATAAACTTCCGGCTTTCCGTTTTTAAACGAAACTAGTGACGAATTAAAGGCAAATACGACGTAAAAAGAACTTTGAGGAATTCCACTTAAATTAACGATTTTACATTAGGTGCAGGTGTCCAACTTGGGACTAAGAGAACGCTACCTGGGTTATCGGAGATAGATGACATGGATTTCCTCTCAAAAAATCGGGATACTTATATATCATTCAAGACGTCGGATGACAGTAATTTTTAACTAAGATGTTGATACACTTCCTTACTCTTATATGTTAATTAACACATCTATAGACTTTGAAACACGCTCATGATTTGAGCAAATAATTGCCAATTGTTCATTGTTAACTTTTAACTTAACTTACTCAAGTATTACATGACTTTCATATTATATTAACAAGAGGACAAAGATAAATCAATTTTAATGCAAAATTTATATTTAAAATTTCAGATAAACAAAGGGTCTCGGTATGAATAATGTTAGGAATAATTTTACTGTAATTATCATGTCAAAGGTGCCTGAGACGAGGCTGGAGTGCTGTGGCTTGATAAAGAAAAATAATTTGTTTCTAGTCTCAAAGGACTTGAAAAACTACGCTTGAGTGTTAAGGAAATCCACTTCAAAGCGGCAAAGAGAGCGCGGAATCAATATTAATGCTCTTGTTTACATTTGAGACGGGACGAGAGTAGCGCGGGATATCTCAGTATGGCGTCCCACAGGATGACTCGAATTTATAATAAGGGGTTGCTTTATATCTAAGACGTGAGAACCGAGCTATAGGGGTGGGCACTTGCTGATGTTGCACCTACCACCATCAGACATGCGACCATTCTCACGTTTGCGAAGACCAGCTGGAGCAAATACTTGACCGTCGTGGCGTATGCATAATCATTAGAATTTATTAGGGTTGAACAAGGTCAGCTGTCGTGATATATGTAAATTACATTTAAACATTCGACTGATCAGATGTCTCACCGACAGTTTGCTGGGAAAGTTGGACACGTTCGGCCATTAGCGAGATTTAGATTTTAGGGTCAAACGACCGTCCTGCTTGCATCTGGCTACCTGACCCACAGATGACGGTCCGTTAACTTGAAACAAAAAGTAACATTTCCGTTTCGAAAACGACATGTGATAAAACTGAAAACACATCTGCAATGTCATGCTCAATCAAATGAATGACAGGTATAATTATAGGTTTGTGGCTACTATTTGTCAGTTTTTTCATTGAACTCTCATGTTGCCCCTACCAAATAGCTACGGCGAGGTAGCTGTTACTCAATTGCTTTTATAAAAAACTTCTCGTACCGGCAGCAGAGAGTTTCGTTTCAGGTTTTCTGTGTAATAAGCAAATCTAAAACATTCTTGCTTTGAGGTAAAACTTGGTAAAGGCTTCTCAAGTCGCTAGCTGCTCACATTTGTAGCGGCTCTGATATAACGTAAGGGGTAGTGCAAGTTTTTACATTTCAGCCAAAACTCGAGTCGCATCCAGTCCCGCACCGCGAAACGACGCTTTTGACAGCGCTCGCTTTGATGATACTTCACTGAAAGGTATTAAATTTTACCTTTTTTCCACGTTCTGTCCACTCAAAGGGGGCCGAGTTAATACTTTAATACTGTTGTGTAAATAAAGATGCGCTTTGGTTTGTAAACTCGCTGAGGTCGTAACTGTATATCTGTTATATTTATATTTTCGAAACGTACTCTACAGCGAAATAGCGGTCGCAATAAAGGCGTTTTCGAATTCGTCTGGCGAATGTCAGTAGGGACGTGCAACGTGGCCAGGTCAAAGAAACCATTTCAGTCGTATTCTGGAGGCTGCGGAGGCGTAATTTACATTGTCTCAGCGGGGACGTCAAGGAGAACTTACGTAAAGATGGGTTGTTGCCCCGATCGTGGGTGGAGCGCCCAATTTTCATTCAAATGAAATCATATTATAACTAAATCAAAATATAGAAATAAATAAAGTACGTAATATAAAAAAGGTAAAGAGAAATTAAAAAAAAATATTAGATTAAATCTATTACCCAAACAAAGAAATCTCATTAAATCAACAAAGACGTTGGATCGGACTACCGAGGGAGACGAATGTTGGAATTTTATTTATCCCTTTGGAATTTGGTCGATAAGGGGTGCATAAAATATTTCTTTTGTATGGTGTTCGGATCCACCTGATCCGATAAGGGTGGACAAGTTCCCTGATGCATGGGGTCCATAGGTGCGTGTGTTGCGTGTGTCGGTGCGCGGGCGCAGACCCTTGACCCGATTGTGGAGTATTGTACACAGCAATGACACCGTTCGCCTTGAGCCGCTAGCATTGCCGGAGATATTCGCAACAATGGAGGCCAGATAACGTTTCAAAAGTTCGAAAATCCGCCGGTTCCTACCGCCCGTCGGTTGTAATTAATAATGCCGTTGGGTAACGTTTTGTTGCCTTCGCACATACAATTGTCCTATTGTCGTGCGTGTTTTAGTCGTAACCATATCATAATGAATATTATCAACATCTATTGTATAGTTATATATACATATGTATCTCTGATGATACGTTCTTATGATCAAATGCGAATTAAATGAAGTTTGCATGTACTTCGTGTAATCAGCCGGAAACGTTGTGTACGTAAACGGCACCGGAAAACATGTCTCTAATAGGCTCTTTATCTTGGAGCTGCAATGGTAATAATGAATTACTCGATAACTGTTTATCGTCATTCTTGGCGCACAGGAAGTGACGCATTACTTAAAACAGACAGCGTTTCCGGTTCCTTTTAGACGTCCTCTTGAAAATTTCGTTTCTCACGAGCTACCATCAAAAACGCAACGATAAAAAATTTAAGAAAGCCATTGATTGATCACGCTTCGATCGAACGTAATTTATATCTAACGGCTCAAACAAGTAAATGGAAATTAATATAGTCGTAATACAAGAAGAATCGATTTAGCCATTTTCGCTGACAGCCTGTTGAAAGTTGCACAAGCAATTTCGATTTCCGAGGCGATTCGGTTGCTAACGCCGGGAGATATCGTCTCTACGGGACTGTTGCGTCAGTTGTTTCATTGGTCAAAATTTAGCACACGCCGATCGGAACCGCGGCCGGCTCGCTGGCTGCACTAACAGGAGATAATGTCGTATTTCAAACGATTGCAACTCATGCTGCCCGAGGTTTCTCTATATTAAATCAACTTGCGAAAACACAGCACATAAAGTTAAGAAACCATCTACAACTGTCGACGCAATCGACTCTACGACATTATAGATGCAAGCACAGTTAATCTGTACTTGTTTGTTTACGTTTGTTACGGCAATTGGCATGTCTTATATTTTGATTATTTCTCGTAACGTAATTAAAACAGTGTTAATAATGGATTTTTCTTGAAGACTCACCTCTGCGGATCTGCGAAGACGAATTTCCTTAGCTTGAGGTCCCTTAAAACGATTCCCTGTTCATGGCATGCGGCAACCGTTTCAGCCATTTGTCGGAACAGCCTCCGAGCCTCGTGTTCTCTTAGCCGTTTCCTCGCTCGCACGTACGAGTGGAGATCAGAATGAGACCGAGGGAAGATTAAATACACCCTCTTGTCGCCGACTAGCACTTCGTGGATTGGATTCACATGCGGATGACCGTCGAGGCGGTAGTGCGCTTGTAATAAACTGCTGCAATCTCTTGATACAACCTGCAGAACAAGGGACATGGTCAGAACACGAAGCACATCCAAAACATGAAAGAGTAGTAACAAATTAAATTGCACTTGTAAAAAATCTTCTTTTCTACTATCATGCCAAGATGTATAGACAATAAGATGTTTTCTCTGTAAACATTTTCTAAGCGCTTTATGAACGCTCCAGCGCTGGTACACGGCATAAAAGATGAATGGAGAAAGATACCGCAAAAGCAATTTTATTTATACGTCTGCGTCGTTATAGATTGCGAGATTTAAAGCAAACCTGTGTTTTATTATTACTGAACTCCTGTTTATTTTTGATCACAAAAATACTGGTTTGCGTTGCGAATCAAACTTAATAAGCAAGCAAACCCCTTAGCACTTAAGCTAGTCTACAACGTATCGACGGGACAGTCAATGTGGGTTCTCGTCTACGTTAAATAGTTTCAAAGGGGTTCTATTTCAAAGAGACCCATGATTCAAAAGGGCTAAGTCTAATGTGAATAACGAGCCTGAAACATTTGCTGAATAGGGTCGCGATGACCCCTCGCAAATAAGCATCGGACCCAGTTGGCATCAAACGAAATTCCTGGGCGACGACAACGCGTTTAGTAATCAAACGAATGCCTACACGTGTCGTAAGAAGTAACTTTTGCAATATAACTAATAAACGAATATGTGTTTCGGTCTCGATGCCCCATTCGAACGAGTAACGCAATTTTGTTCTATACGGAGGAGCGTTAGAGGCATACGGTTATTTTAGACAGACGACCACAGTCACCATTTATTTACGAACTCGAGCGAAATGTCAACGACATTGTGAACGCAAATTCCAAATTCAATTTTCCGACTCGCCAATGATGAATCACATCGCATGCGTCTGCTTTGTTATACATTTCTTTTTTTATTTATTCATAACTTATTAATAGAAAGTCCGTATGTTATTCGGACGGAAGTACCGTAGACATATCGACGCGTAGTTCAACATGAATTTACGCTGTATGCCACGTGAAAATACACATGACCCATTTGTATAAGTGTTTGCGAAAAAAATAACCGATAAGAACTTGCGATTCTCATAGCGGATGATAATATTCGAATTCGAAGGTGGTTAACGAGTCAACCTACATTTTCTTATCAATATTTATTTCATCGGTAGGTGTTGCAAAATAATGTTGCTACTTTGATATGTAGGTATTTTGGCCGCCGCCAAATCTGACAGCTAAATTAAACGACAGTTATCGCTGAGTGAACAAAACCTAAGTACAGATAAAAGTGATTTTTCAAGACACCACATTATCCGATTTGGGTCAACATTCTATAAACATGTTATTCGAAAAAACGTAAATATTTTATTTAGATTTTTTTTTAAATGAAAGCTTACATTTAGCCCATTTAGAATGGCCGAAGCACAAAAAGTTCATTAGAACATTCCAAAGACAAAGTTAACATAAATCGTGGGTTTATAAATGAGAATATTTCTAATTAAATTCACCACTCACTGCTGATCATTCGACATCTCGTTTTACCGAGCAACGGTAGAATGTTCGTGGATCGGTTAAGTTATTGTTACAAGTATCGTCGCTTTTGTGATTTACAATGTTTGCAACACATCTCGTTTTATGTTTCCTGCGCGAACGTAAACAGTCTCGTTCGAGCAGCAATGAACTTGCGGCATTATGCTCTATTACGCACTCATTTAAGTTGCCTAGTGGGGGAATAGGAGGGGGCCCGCTAGCCTCGCTGTGACATTCGGCGATCGGTGCGTTATCAACTCGTCTATTTCACAATGTCAATGAGAAGGTCACGCCTATTTTCGGCGTCGCGGCATCGATGTGTGACGTTAACGATTTTTAATTCACTAAGAGACAACTGATTTCGGTAATTTTAGGGGCTAGTTAAAAAAAAATTAAATTTAGAATGCGAATTAAGTTGGCCAGTATCTTGGGCGTATGTAAGGTAATACGAATGTGGCAGTCGTGTCGGCAACAGGCGGTGTTGAAAATACACTCGGCATTTAGCAACGATAACGTTGCCACACTTAACCTTGCCAAGTTCTCACGAGGGAAGTGCCTATTCTGTGCCTTGACAATACTTGTATGGGCCTTTGTTAGCACTGGAACTATGTATCCTGTGTTGCCTAAAATTAGTGCCTGCGTAGCTTCTAGAGAAGGATGTTTGAAATAACGAGTTTCCTAACTGGTTTCTGACCGCGCTGATGGCGCAGGCCATTATAATGCCTATGTAAATTGTATATAAATTAACGGATTAGGTATGTTTGAATAAAATGTGAGTAATATTTCATGCGCCTCATTTTTATGGCTACGTGACGTAACTGGCGGAACTTTAAAATATATTTTTATTACTGGAATGAGATAATATTAGGTTTATAAAATTCTTATTGTTTGCCTATCACTTGCGAAAGTAGATACATGACATTGTAAAAACGGCGATGGCTCGTTGGCCTACAAGTGCGATCGAGCAGCGCGGGGCCATGACATATAAAGTTTGACATCGACGTTGAACAGATACTTTGAACGCAATGCACGCAAGTTTTGTGAAAAAATTGTGAGAATAATAAATAAATACTAATAATAATAATATTTCTATTAATATTTTTGGTTGAAAATCATACTCATAGA
>DWMG01000862.1:0-17210 GCA_018244855.1 Elbella merops
GGCGCGATGGCGCTCATTGGGGGAGGCCTATGTCCAGCAGTGGACTGAGATAGGCTGATGATAATGATGATGATGATGATGATGAGTGTCAAGGGTTCCAACCACCATCTTAAGAACCCAAGCCACCCTCACCTGCACGTGGTACACCCTGCTGTAACAGACGAGAAAAGAAGATATATAATGCGAATGTTACTGGATACAGTCGCCGAGAAAGATCGAACTTATTAGAAATTCGAGCGATAGAACCGCTGACTAGTCACCGCGTTATCTTTAAATGTACCGCGTAACTAACAAACAGTGTAATCGCACAGATAACAGCAAGTTACGATTATCTGTCAAGTAACCCCAGCTTAAGAAAATAAACGGGTAATAGAGATACTGGTTGTACTGCAATTGTGGCAGATGAATCAACGCCATTGCCCACTAAATGTATATTTAGAATATTATAAACAATTAGACTCTAGCTGCTCATAATCTAGATGGTAGGTAATTGCCAAGTGTTACTAATCCATTATCTGTGAAGGCTACTTTTAACTTAATAGGTACGCATTCCACAAATAATCCGACACTGCTGTCCCCTTGGACTTGTAACATTGCTGAGTTTACGTGACATTACCTCTCTACAGATACGTGTTAGGTAATAGTACACGGATATAACGCTAAATGCAGCAATTCATCTAAACAAAATTCTGGAAACGCTCCAATTTTAGATCTCGTAAGCATAGCTGTTGTACGCTACAAACTAATAAATATGCTTGAAATTAAACATGACATACAACACTATAGAGCTGTGGAAGGACGTCAGGGTTACTAATATCCCAAAATACCACCGCGGAACGTTTGGAATGACTCCAAAAGTGCCGGCTGTTCGAGTAGTCGTTTGTTCCTGATTGAACATTTTTGAACACCTAAAAAACGTTAAATAAATGAATAAAACTCTTGGACATCTCTGCACACGGCCATCTAACTCCAAAGTATGCTCGAAAAGTGCCTGTGCTATGGTAACCAGACCGGCTATACTGGGTAAACTACATTTTTTTTCATGTCTATGTCTACTGTAGATGTACGAGTATGTAGTTAAGAAAGAACCATATTACATCTGTACTTATTAATATGTTCTAGTGGTTCCGTAGCGATTGATAAATAATTGATCATAAATAATAAAAACATTCGGTTTGAACATTGTTAAGGTTCATAGGTTAAAGAGAACATTTCTAGATATTTTCCTCTGTGTCTGGTTGGCAGGCTGTTGTCTGACATTGACAGTGGAAGCATTAGTAGTAATGGAAGTTTTTATAATTAAATAGAAGGTATGCGGCAAAAGATATTGCTTAATGTGGATGGGTTGACAATTTGTTAAGAACCTGGTAAACAAAATTGGGTATTGTTTTCAGATAACGTGTATTTGAAAGTGTAATATTATTCCTCCACAATATTTGCACATTTCTACTCGTTGGTAATGTTACCCTTTCAAATAAGTAATCCCTCTATAAAAGTAAGAGTAGATGTTTGTTTGACGAGTACGTCTTTTGAAATAGATATTTCAACTGTTCTTGTCTGCAGCAGTCTTTACCAATAAATTAAAAAAAAATTACAGTTTCATCAGCCTATCTTAGTCCACTGCTGGACATAGGCCTCCCCAAAAAAGGGGTTTATACTCGTAATCTCCACGCTGAGCATCCGGGTTGGAGATCGCAGGGCACAGCTCGTCGCACCGCTGACGCTGCTGCCCGTCGGCGGCCAGGGTATTTAGCCGTGCCTATTTAGGCTGCGCTATACCGCAATCAGCCGGCCGCCAGAGCCTCGTCTGTTATAACAGGGTGCACCACGTGCAGCTGAGGTTAGCTTGGGTTCCTTAGATGGTGGTTGGAACCCCTTACACCCCGCCGGTAAAGTACAGTCGCCTAATTTCGTCCTCGAGCCTAATTTCCTCCTCTACTATATTTCTAATACTGTAACAATCAACGCAATTTATTTTTCTCATTCCGAATCTATAAATAATTAGTTACGTTAATCGACCATTTAAAAAAAATTTTAAATGCGAAGTGAGCCGACGCTCTAGGAACAAGAAATTGAAAAAGAAGAAAAGTGTTTAATGTGAGTTTTTTTTCAAAATACTATTTTAACCAGTTAATTTGATTTATTTAGATACTTTTTTATCAAAATTGACTGTGTTTACATAAGACCAAAGCAATACAAAAATAGAATTAGTTATTATATATGTATTATTTCTGGAATTGATGTTAATTAATATGTACTTAGTAAATACCTAATACCGTCCCCCTTCGTGGACCATATTACTCCCCGGGGCGGTATTTAGGTACCTACGTCGTTTTATTTTAAAGATTAATTTACTTAACTAACCGTATCGTTTTGTTTCATGTTTTTCTTTATTTTACAGATGCCAAAAAGTAAACTGGGATCACGAGGCTATGAAATACGCTATAGAGGCAGTACGAAAGAACAAGATGTGTCATAAAAAGAAATAATTTACGCAAATGAGAAGCCGAAAGAGAAGAATGAAAGAATGGCAAGAAAAAATAAACTGAAGTGTAGTGTTTCAAGTACAAATACTAGTATCCAGTAGTATTAATAATGTGTATACACCCTACGACACCGAATATAACCAGAACGAACCGGTAATGGCCACTTCGCCCACCCACTGTTCCGCAATCTGTGTCCTCTCTGCAGGCCTTGTCATACTTACATAACTATCAGAGGTTTTATCACATCAAAATAAGAATGTTCAATGGCAACTTCGAAACATAATTTATTTAATAGATACATGTATTTCATTGTAACCCCATTTGGGGCATCTTTAATTACCTACCTGATCCTTGTAAAATCCGCATGAAGAGATATAGGCTTATACGGATATAGGTGTTGATCGCTTATTAAAAAATATTTTCCAATAGTGAATTAACGAAAACAGCAATGTGAAAGTTTTTGAAAATACATAAAACCATAAAATAATAACTCAATAGTAATGAATGCACAAAAAGTATGGCAGGTCTGTAAGGATAGACATATGTATGTATTTGGCATTCGGTGCTATGTACCTCACAAGGAACTTTGGGTGATATTATAGACTCGAGTTAATTTTTTTTAACTATACATTACCATGATGATTTAATTATACATTACCATTATGATCTCCAACCTGCATGCCCACCCTGGAGATTACGGGCAAAAACCCCCTTTCGGGGAGGCTTATGTCCAGCAGTGGACTGAGATAGGCTGTAAACGACAAGGTTTATATCCGACTTAGTTTACTATGAATATTTAAGGATGTATAACATGTGTAGTATCATTCCACGCAGCGCATAGCATTTCTCAACAGTTAAACGCCGCTTAAATAGTGTACAGTGGCGCCATGTGTCGTCATTGAGGAAACCTACACATGCCAGCCATCTTGTTTCCGGATGAGATGATGTCCTGCGGTAAATAGTAGTCTATGTTATTCTCTAACTCTCCAACTACATCTACATAAAAATCACAGCAATTCGTCGTTTTGTTTCGACGTAAAAGAAGGACAAACAAACAAACACACATTTACGGTTATTATATTTGTGTGGAGGTCCACCAAGGAACAGTAGGTCAGGCAATAGAAATACACGGGGCATTAATTCAAGAAGAAATTCAAGTTAGAAAAACAGAACAATAATTTGAACGACGCAGGAATTGAACGCAGGATTAACTTTATATAAACTGTTGTAACCACTATAATTTTTGGAAAACAATATCTGTATTGTATTTATAAAAGCATTTAAGATAAGTTTGTAGCTAATTTTTTTTTTCAATATTGTCACTATCTGCTATAATGTTTTATTTTTCACATTTTCTGTACTACAAAAGAGTGGAGAGAAATAAATGAACAGTAAAGCTTTATTTCATATTATTGCATAGATTTAGGCTAACAATACCGTGTGTTATTCTTGTTGATATAATACAGAAATGTTGATCTGGCTGGAGAATAGCGGTCATTTAACAACCTCTAAATCATAGAACATGAAATTTTTTTTATTACAAGAAATATCTTTGAAGCAACTTGTAATTTTTATGTAAATTTAAATATTCCGAAATAAAGTAAATAAACAAGCCAGGCAATTTGCAAGGGATTTTAAGTCTGCAAGATGCTTACAAAACTATTTTGCAAATAAATACAAAAAATATTGTTGAGGTAAGTTGCTATTTTGGCACGGTAATTTTTATATTAAAAATAAATATTTTAAAAAGGCAGGTCACTTTGATGAGATTTTCTACCTGCCAGGTGATAAAAAACATTTTCCGTGAGAACATCTTGAGAAAACATTTTGAGTGAGAAGCGCTATAGGTAAATTGCAGTGTGAGAGAGAGCGTATATCGACTGCTGTCTGCGTCCTCGATCACTGCGATTCCATTGAATCGAGCAAAACCATGTGACCTACTACATCCCTGCGGTTGTCCCTCAAAATTTTGGAGTAATTGTTATATATATTAGATGTCTTGGATATTTTTAATTAATTAAAAGAAGATAATACGAAATTAAAAAATAAATTTGGCAAATATGAAGAAAAACAATTGACTTTATTACTATAAAGATATATAACAGAATAAGAACATAAATTAAATTAATTCAGTGTCAGAAATGTGTACTTCTTCTTCATACTCGTCAACTGAGCTGTGGTTAAATTAACGCTACTCTCCAGCCAGGTCTGCATTTTTGTATTAGGATATTATGGAAGAGGTATCTGACAAATTTTCAGAATGCCTGAAACTCCTACCCAAAAATGTCTACCAGCTCTCGGACTATATCGAGCCTACTACAAACAAATGAGCACACACGCAGACGAGTGCGCAGCCGGGTGCGCAATTCTCTCTCTGTGTGTCCCTCTCTTTTTTCATATAACATTAGCACACGGTTGTACAGACACGTCGAAATTTTGTGAAAACTCATTGGTTATGTGTGTGTTAAATCATACGTGAATGTTGTTTTATTATTCCAATTACATATGTACCTTGTGTATAATAAAAGTCTGTAGTCAAATTGACAATAGATTAAAATTGTTTGTCTTTAATATTTAATGTATGTGTAATGTAATGTAGGCCTGCCCCAAAAGAGGGTTTATGCCCGTAATCTCCACGCTGGGCATGCGGGTTGGAAATCCCAGGGCACAGCTCCTCGCACCGCCGACGCTGCTGCCCGTCGGCGGCCAGGGCATTTAGCCGTGCTTATTTAAGCTGCGCTATACTGCAATCAGCCGGCCGCCAGAGCCTCGTCTATATAGCAGGGTGTACCAAGTGCAGGTGAGGTTTACTTGGGTTCCTGGGATGGCGGTTGGAACCCCTTACTTTCATTTAGTACTTATCTTCATATAATGTATGATTCACTATTTTGTATACAATTTTTTATGAATAAATATTTTTCCTGAAATATTGACTAAAACTTTCTGATGTTATTTGTTCCTTTAGATTATTTATCCTGGAAAAAATAATATAAAATAAAATGAGAAATATACAGATTTAATTTCGAATTACTTTCGGAGTTGAAGAAAAACGTAAGGAACTTCGTTCCTGACGGGGGTCCCCCGACCGCACAATTTTTTTTTCTGTATATTTCGAGCACGGCGAATACTCCCTCGAGTAGTCTAAATTTTTTTATTGTTATATCATCTCATCAAGTCCTTTACGAGGTAGGCAGAGTGCGCTTATTGTTAATGCTAAATAACTCAGTCTTTACAGACCCGTCGCGCAACTTCCATACTCATCACTTTCTTCATATATGCATGCTGGTTGCAAATAAGTCCGACACAGATTTCAAAGCACCAAGGGCAATACATTATTAATGTTTATTTTATCCCTGGTGTCAATTTTACCTATCAAAAATTGGCACTTATCCACGCGTATTTCTTATTTTTACGCTTTCTCGATGTATTCCTGTGTGACAGGGGAGAGTGGCAGCGATTAGCTTCTATGTATATCATCAACCTATAATCAATCTACTGTGGTATGCACTATAAACATGTCGGACGGACGGACAGTCGTTCATACACCGCCACGGGTATCTCACCGCTTGGGTACGAGTCTACGGGCCTCGAGGATTCCCTCCTTACCCGGGCAATCTCAGGGGTTCAACCGTCCCCCGGTGCTCTCACCCCGTCGTCAGACGGTGTTGTGGTTTGTGGTCATCACTCGCCGACCATCGATACTAGGCATCGTCGTCCAGACCCTCTAGCTCCCGCAAGAACGGGCGGCCGTTAGCATGAGGCGCATTGTCGGCTCGGTCGTACATACGCCTTGCCAACCGGGCCACAAACCCATCAAGGGGCTTCATTTTTAGGTCACGCTCCAGCACATCTTTCCGACTTAGTTAAACATGTATTTTGTGATTACAAGAGGGTTAGACTAGTGCATGACTTTACTGGCACTTCTAGAATGAATACTATTCAATGAATAATATTCAAGGCTTACGACCAATATTTTGGTAGTAATTCCCCGTGCTAGCACATGAGATATACTCGTATTCCGACTTTGTACTTTTTAGAAACCTTTTAAAAATGTTATCACACATCAAAAATATGTTTGTCAGAAACGGCATCGTTTATCTCATATCGTTTTACGAACAGAGAAGGAATTTAAACAGTTTTATGATGTTGACAGTTATTGTCGCTGTTTATACGATATGGGGTTTAAAGTGGTGGTATGGTAACCCTACCACCGCTGTTAATATGCTCACTGGTGCCGCATTGCGGCTGGTGAGACATCGAGTACATTCGTGTCATAAAAACGAGTTTTTGTTTTGTCTGGGTGAAAAATTATCTATGTAGAACGGGCTCTGTCGAGTTCAGATCAGACGGCCATATGTGAGCTGTGTCGAGTTATAATTATTACTACAATGATAACAATTGGCAGCTACTTTGGCAACGCGGGATAGTTTTTCCAGCTCTCTGTACGCTTCCTAAATAAGATGCGGTGTTAGAACTAATTGACATATCGCTGGTGTCCTCGCTTTTGGCAAAGAGCAGAACAAATCGTCACACAGTAAACAGATGTGGGATGCGAGAAACAGTTGGAACGCGCGCAAAGCTCCTTTCGAGCTTCACAACATCTGGCGAGTTTTACATGCCGGATTTAGAGTAGATCAGAATGCGTCCATATATGAATGAGCAAATATTTTTGAGATATGTAGAACGGTGGTCTATCTGGGTATAAATCCATTGTTTAAAGTTAGATTCAAAAATGATCTATTCTTTACAAACTTTTAGTTGATTTTCCTTATTTAGGCTTCTGCCGATTGCTTTATGTTGGGATTTTTTAAGCTGTCACTCTAGTGTCACAATCTCTACAACAGTTATTAATTCTGCGTGCTTAAGACATTGCAGTTATTTTTTGATCTGGGACATCTGGACGCGGACCGGGGTCGTCTGGTTTCTGGACCTCACGATTTCCCACCTAAACTATTATAACCTTGTAGATGGTGGCGAAATTTACCTTCGTATTCTAAGGATATTGAAGGAGTTTTTCAATGCCTGAAAAGATGGATATAACACAATTTATAAAAATGAAACCTAGCTAAATTGAATTATCGCCCCCGAAATCCCCCGTAGTAGTAACGAACCGTCTAGAGTGAACGGAGCACACACGCCGTGCGCCCGCGCTTCTGCTTCACCTCGAAGAGTAGCGAACCGTCTACAGCGACTGGAGCACACACGCCGTGCGCCCGCGCTCCCGCTTCCACACAGAGGCCCAGTGAACTTCACGGCGAACGGTCACGTGCGTTCGCTTTGATTTTATTTTCGTTTCGCGCTTACAATCTATTAGTCTTTCCTTCCAAGTTCTGTTTTTCTTACCTTGCGCTAACTTCTTACTTTCACTGTGTCTACCTTGTATTAGTTATTTCTTTGCTTTTATTTTGTACTGTGACCGGAATAAACTCTAGTGTGTGTGTCGATTATCGGACTATTATTTCATATCCCGGTAGGGCACCCACACATATACACATAATAATTGTTCGATTATTAGATAATTTTATAATAACTCTAAATAAAAATTAAATCGACTCTTACAATGTTTTTCATAAACGTAGGTGCTCCACATTCAGAGTAGGTACCTTATTAACTTTTTTTACATTGTCTACATCATTTTTCATTAGCAATCGAATATCATATTTGAAGTTCTCATAATTTCGTTCTTTTTTACACGGCGCTGGTGGCGTCGCTACACCCTAGTACTACCCTACATACTATTTTAAATTAAAAAAATATAATCTTAACCTGTGATTCAAATAACCAACCTAATATATCAAAAATAGTGACTAATTATTTAAAACATGATACGTCCACGATATTCAAACCTTGCAGAAGATAATATTTAATAGCACAACCTGTACAGAATCATATAGAACGGGGAGATAAATCACGTTTTTCTACTGTTAGAAAAGTAATAGTGCAGCAATAGTGCCGCTATTACTAAAAACTCCGCCCAGATTATCCGAACAATAATTGCGATTCCGTTTTGGCATCTAGGTGTATTTCGAAGTTCCCATCCAAGAGTAAAGTTAACACTTGTTTAGGAGTTAAAAATATGCAATAACTTGTTACAGCCCGTTTCTCAGTTCCGTTTAAATAACATTGTTATTATCATAACCCCTGCCTTCGAAAACCCAGTGGCAGCTTACACCTAGTTGAGGAAACTAGCACTTGCCTAAGATATGTCAAAATAATAAAGCTCCTATTGAAGAAGTCAAATAAAGTCAAAACTATTTTTGATATAGCAATAGTAAAATGTAGGTACACATTTTAATAGTCAATACGTCTTGTGAGGAATTTATTATTGTGCTAAGTTTTTTCAAATGCAAACGTTTTTAAAAACCAAAGATCAAAAGCAAAGTAGTAGTAAATAATACTCAACCATTCAGTAGCCCAACAAGATTAGATTAGATATATTATAAAACAAAGTCCCCAGCCGCGACTGTAGGTTTGTCTGTTCGCAAGAAACTACAAAAATAGTGCACGGATTTTCATACGGTTTTCATCAATAAGTCGGGTGATTCTTGAGGAATGTTTAGGTACATGATTTGTCAAGGTTTTTGTAATTCTGTTGGAATATATCGATGATTGCTAGAAATATTAGAAAAATACTGTCTCGTTGTATTGGTTGTAAGTGCGACTGCCGATCGGGAGGTCCCGGGTTCGATTCCCGGGTCGAACAATACAAAATTTTCTAATATAGATTTTCTAGTAGTGGTCCGGAGTCTGGATATGTGCCCGATGCATGGCAATAGGCTCACCACCTATTCCACAGTGGGACGTAAACGTAACCGGTGAAACGTGGGGGTGGTCTGCATTCTCTTTTACATTATATCATACGTTTCTCTTTTACAGAAAAGTTCGCCTTAAGTACCTTTTAAGGATAGCTTGCAATATCCATTATATCTTCTAAAAAATTGCTTACGTACAATGCAATAATCGGAAAGCTATTGAGAGGCACTCGTTGGTCGAATGGTTGCAAGCGCGACTATCGATCGGCAAGTCCTGGGTGCAACTCCCGGGTTGGGTGCCATTGGGTTTTTCTAATTTAGAATTTTTAGCAGTAACTCGGAGTCTGGTACTGTTAGAGTCTGGTACGTGTCTGGTACGGAGTCTGGTACGTGAACGTAGCTGATGAAACTTGGGAGTGTACTACACTCCTCTGCCTACCCCTTCGGGGATTACAAATTTGATGTTTCGTTTTTTATTTAGACGGATACAGTAATAATCCTTATCAACTTAAATACTGTAGTTGATGCGCGTTACTACAATATTTTACACTATATAATTTAAATAAATATCTTACAGCGACGTCGGAATTCGCTTAATCTTAGGTGATACAAAGTTCATCGGATCAGCTAGTATTAGATATATAGGAATCGCCCTGATCGTGAAAAGTTGTGCTCTGAGATTAGCAACCCACGTGTCCAGCGTTGATACTGTAGCGACCTTAGCGTTTGCATAGAAATAGAAAGAAAGCAGCCCTGAAAAGGACTATTGGAATTAGTTCTGAAAAGAACTTTTTGTTGACGCTTTTTCCAATTATTCCTACCGCAACCTTCTGACAAGACTTTCATTATCACACACACATCCAGCAAAATATTACAGGCAAAAGGTATAGGAGAAGTTCAAATCCAGTCGTGAACCGAAACGGGCTAATTATGAATAAGTGAGGAATCAATACTTACAAGTGACAGGTATACGAGATTTAACGGGCGATCATTAATACCATATGAACTAAAATATTACATAGTTCTCTATTTATAGTTTAGGATTATTCGGCTCGAGTTTTCTGGTAGCACAGTGGAGTTTGAACTTAGGTAACACTTTAACGTAAATTTAGCGATCTTCTTTAGGTAATCTCTATAAAGCATAATAAATACCTAACGAAAGAACATTCTCAAGAATTGCGTATCGTGTATGGAGAATCCAGACTATTATCTGCTGTGGTACACCGATAGACACGTTATTCCAATTGGGCAGAAATTGCTTACAGCACCATCCTTACGTAGGCTAGTCAAACAGCCGTGGTGGAAACGATATCGTCAAAGTCAAAACAATAGTTTCAAACCAGGAAATTACTAAGTAAAATTGAAGTAGGTAGCAAAAGGCGAGAAGTAATACATAGTAGTAGTAGCTTTCTAGGCGAGCGTGTTACATCCTAGGCTGTATCTCGCTTTCCATCATATGAGATTGCAGCCAAACGTGACACCGCTTCTGCATAAATAAAAAAAATAGGACAGTCTTGGTATTGAGTGGATAAAATAAATTTTGCCTAACCTCGTACAAATAAACAATTGGTGCACCTTGGATGTCGAAAATGGACGCGTCACTCGCCAACTAACACCGTGTTGATACTTCGTCATTTTGGTACAAATTTGTACCTGCATCGTCACAGTTTTGATGAAGCATGCATCAAATAGTATTGCCATGAAACAAAACAATAGTCGTAGTGGATTGAAAAAGGAGAAAAGCTGGTCGATAAGTTTGCTGGAAAAATTCACATCAAAACCTTTTTTTGACTCAACTATTCAAAAATTTACGAAGCGATTTTCTAAGAAGAGCATATTTAGTTTGACGCCGCATTAGGATTACTTTTTTAAGGGGACTTTTTGTCAATGACGTAAAAAGCGCATATACATGGTGGGAGGCTAGTTTAAAGATATATTTTATGTAGAACTTATTGTCCGGTTCGTACGTACTACAATCAGTAACTTGTGAGGACGAATATATTGAGTGAACAAACGTCCAGAACATGTTTCGTTAGTGAAAGCTGAGGGAGTGTCACCAAGGCAAGTGTACGTGGTGTTCTATTAGTAATTTACCGCATGACAAACATATCTTTTGGAAATGGTAAAGCTGAACCATGCCTGTCTCAAAACTCATTACATTTGTACTAAATTTTATGAATTTTTTAACGAAGTACGAGTAGAATAAGAATAGAGATAACAGACGGAAGTAGCAAATGACATTCACAAGAAATATAATAAGATAATGGTGCATAAATGTGGTTTTTGGCGCATATCACACAACCTTACCGCGAGGAACTTCTTCGTCGCTTCATTGTTGGACGTAGGCTTCCAAACAGATTCCGCAGGGTTAAAATACATCGTTATTAGATATCAAGTACATGCTACTATTAAGATATGTACGTAGTTAAATGCGTTTTTCTAACGCACTGGGCAATCGGGAATACCTTTTTTGAAATTATACTTCTTTTGGCGCGTTAGGGATAAATGATGAGAGTAAATGCTTGCGATGGGCGCGCACACCGTCACGAAAAACCCACACCATGAAATTAGCTAGACAACATTTTAGTTTTTCAGAAAAAGTTACCAACAGAGTACAGAGTACATCTACGTATGTTTTAGTGACAACTGCCAACTGTGGTCACGATATTCAAATATTTCTGAACCTACAACACGTGTTTTGTATCAGTCTGAATAAAATAAGTATATATGAATATACATATTTTTCCAAATAATATATCGTGGTGACTGATATTTATTAACAATTTATTGATTTAAAGATAATTTACTGTGATTATAAGTGATAAAAGTGGTTTTCACATATTAAATTGTTTAAATTTATACCGGTGGTAACAGTCTGAGGTGATGTTTAAGAAAAATATTTAATTAAACAAGAAAATTTAATTGGAATTTAGTGACCAAGTAAAATAATTCAATGTTTTAAATTATTACCGAGATAAGAAAACTATATTTACCGGTAAAAATGCATGCTAAAAACTGTCCATAAGTTTAATTATTTACAAACATTTTTTTTATTATTTTAAAAAAAAATATTTAAGCAGATAATGCGT
Organism: Elbella merops; assembly: GCA_018244855.1. Lineage (NCBI taxonomy): Eukaryota > Metazoa > Arthropoda > Insecta > Lepidoptera > Hesperiidae > Elbella > Elbella merops. Next base: position 12,328 of record DWMG01000862.1, read on the forward strand.
TATATTAAAATTGTATTCCAATGTATTAAATATCTTTTTTTCTATTATTAGTGTCATTTACTCTGCAAACATAGCATATCGCGAAGGATAAAATCTTTAGAAAGATTTTCATCTTATTACGACAAAAAAGTATAACTTCTTACATGCGTACACAACGTACACACACACGTTTTTTTTTATTTTACGTTAAAAGGCGTGTAAAGCTAGCAGCCAGCCAAATGAACGACGAGTGCTCCCAGTCGCCTGTACAAGTCAGGAAAAAGAGAAGTTACCAATGTGGTGCCAGCCGTCAAGAAATTTTTTATCGCATGAAATTCATGTCATAAAATCCTCATCTCTAACCCCTTACTGCACATTTCATTGATTTGTTTGGAAAAATCTTCAAGTACCTTATTTCCTTGACCTGGGTGTAGGCATCTTTACCTATAGTTATTAGAATTACCTCAAGACTTACCTCAAGATTTACCCCAAGATTTCCCTCACGATTTCCCTCACGATTTCCCTCACGATTTCCCTCACGATTTCCTTCACGATTTACGTCAATTCAAACCAGCTCAGCTGTTCACACGTGAAAACATATAATTTCGCATTACGTAAGTATACTACATATGAAATCACATTGTACCTTGCACTCTAACGAACTGTTTCGCGGGCACATCTGCAATTTTCCTCGTAGGTCTTCCCAGCTGAAAATGTGTTGTTGACGGTATTTCTTTACGGAGTTCCTGTTGGTATGTTAATACAATTCTTGAAAAATATGAAAATGAATTAACTATATATACTATATTCACTTACTGTAATTAAATTTTTTTAATGTACTTTTATAAATTCATCAACTCATTTGTCGTCCTATTTTGGACCCAACTATTGTCCAGAAACGAGATAGGTCGCGGTTATAGTAAATCGCGCTGACCCAACACGGTTTAATAAAGTTTAATCGTGATAGAGTACTCACAGAATTTCGTTAACTCAGAGATGCGATGCAGGGATCGAACCCTAGACTTGCAGAATAGATGTCTTATCCACTTATCTTTGCGTACCTGTTGATTGTTACTTTATAATCTGCTACGCTTTTATATTTAAAATTAATACAGCCTTACATAAAATTAGGTTATAATATATAAATAACCGTAATAAGAAAATGTATAGTACACCAGAGGAATTATTTGTGACTCATGTGTACGGTCTTTATTCTTACTTGTTCCCATATATTTTTTCTAATAATCTTTGGCTCTTGTCGATCAGATCTGGCCGATTTGGGGTTATAATCAGGTGGATGGTACAACATGTCGTAAGCGCACAGCGGCACGTCCTTCGGCTTCCATTTCGTGTTAAAAAAAGTTTCTTTTGAAACTGGTATAACCATTTGTGTTATTTGACGATCTCCTAAAGTTAGCGGCATGTTGTAAATATTTTACCATAATTTCGACGACTTCCACATTGATTTCGTTATTGTAAATTATCTATGGAAAGTTGACAATAGCTCGCAAGTCTTAGGAACAAAATTAACGCGCCTACTATTTGGCGTAGGTATATTATTATATAGGTAATATCTCTATGCTTTTTAGTAACAGAAAATTAGATTGGTATTTTTTTATATCTGTATGTTATTTAGACAGATGTACAAAAATTAAAAAAATCTGATTTTGAATTATGAAATGCATATATATATAAGTCCTTTTCATATAAATTACCAGGTAATTCTGATCAATATCTAATTGTCCAATGTTATCTTGCAATACGATGGGTTAAAGAGAATATTAGAATATTGCTAACGGTAACGAGATGATATCATGGTTCCTGGCAGCACTCGAGTTTACTTTCTGCAATACTAAAATAATAAAAGGTATTTATATGACGTAAAAATGACTAGCAATGAATAGTGTCTATGATAATAAGCTTGACAACTGTGACGCAAACAATATGCAATTGTAATGGTTTAAAATATTAGCACAAAACAAATCAGCTATGAAGTGAAATGTATTACGGTGGGAATTGTAGATTACTTTGCAAATTTTGTAATTATTTCTTTGATTATTTTTATTTTATTTTATTTTTTTTTTAGATACATTGGATCAATTATTTCCTATTGTGACGAAAACAGGCAAAAGCGCACCTAATAATAATCCAAATAAACTTTATAAAGCGCCTGATATACCACGAGTATCGGATTTAAATAAGAAACTGGTCAAGCGTATTAACAAAGCGTCGCAAATAGTGGGAACTGTGTTTCGACCGTCTTCATCGGTAATATTGAACAATTGAATTATTAACAAATATTTTAAAATTTAAGGCGTATGAGCTATGTAAAATAACATTCACACTAAAGATTAAGTGAGAAATAGGTAATAGAAATATTCATGTTTAGTAAAAACATATGGCGCATATTAATTAGTCGCCGCGGTAGACAGCTCGACACAGTCCGAACATAGTCTGACGTTCCTGAAGTTACATGTGACTCATAATAAATTTACAAAAAAGTTTCGCATGTTTCACCTTTTTCTTGATCGAATTTCAATTATAAATCTCAAGCGACAAGCACCTAAACCGCATTTTACTCGAAAGGATAATAATAAAAATCCTGTGATAAAAATAACCGTTTTACCTGTAATAACGGAAACACAATCAATCGAAGCTTCTGTCAAACGTAAACATATAATAAAAGAGATAAAGAAAACATTTTCAAACAAATATATTTGTAGACACGATAAAAATCTACGGTTGTTACATGGTCCACAAGAAGTTCACGATTTAAGAGAAACTAGTAGTGCAGACTTATTGACACCAAGAAGAGATGTAAGAAATATTAAATATGACCAAATTTCGATAAATCATATCACGTACACAAAACATATATTGAACTCGTTGAACATGAACTATAAAGGTAGAAAGGAAAAACGAAGTTTAATTTGCGATGAGTCGCCAGGTTCTCCGAGAAGTGATAGAAAAAGGAAAGATACTTTAGAACAGCCATGCACATGCAACAATGCTATAACTAACAACGTAATGGATGACATGAACTCTCGGAAAAATCGCGTCACTATCGTTGGACGTCTTGGAATTAACGAAGATGATCAATATGTTTTAAATTGTGATGCAACCGTTGACAACAAACCAAGTATGTTGAATAATAATCAGAAAACAGAGTAAAGATAACTTAACGCTTAAACTCTTATAGCTCTCTAGTTTATTGATCTCTCGCTTAATTTTACAGTTGAAACCCGCTTTATTCAAGAAAACTCAGGGTACGCTCCAAAAGAACGATTTGAATACAAAAAAGAAAATAAGTAAGTCTGAGATTTCACTTAATTATTACTTTTATAATGTTTAAGTAGAATCAAAATAGATATTTTTGGTAGGATTACATATATTTATAGAAAAGGATTATATTAGCTGCTAGTAATTAACATAAATTTATTTAAATATTTTAAAGTCCCAAATAATCGTAGTAAATAGACAATTAATTTCAATAAGTGTATAACATTTGACTTTTCTTACAATTACAGTAAAACGACAAAATCTACACAAGCAAGCATGACTCTAAACTTTTCCAGCGATACGTTAAAAAATTGTGTAAAAAGTAATAAAACCGTTCAGTGCAATTGTAAGAACGCCACAGATGTTGCCACTAATTATAGTCATTGCGACTTAGGTGAATCAAAAGATTGCAAAAGTCCCTTGATTGTCATATCGGTATATCCTACAAAAGATACTAGCAAAGAAGTAACGTGTTTAAGTGATCTTATCCAAATTAACCAAATTCAAGAATTGCCTAAGAGTCCTGCAACCTATACTAGTCAAAATAATAAAATGAACACGAGATCTTTAATCGATAAACAGATAACCAAAAAATCGAATACGAATATAAAACGAAGCGTGATTAAATCCCCTAGAAGTAGATCGACCTCTCCTAATCTAAAATTAATTGATAAAGAAAAGGCAGAAAACAGTCCTATGAGTCGGAAAAACATAAAACCCGTTAAAAGAGAGAGTCCTGATCGTCAACCAAAGCTTAATAAGCCCAGTTTACCAAAAAAAAATTTAAATCGGCATCCAAATATATTAAATACCGCTGTTACTTCAAAACGTGACACAAACAAAAACGGCAAAGAAGAATTAAATGAATCAAATACCGATAAAAAGAAAATTAAAAAAGCTATTGTTGATAATTATATGCAACACATCCTTATGTCTTCAGACGGCAAAGGAACTTCAAACAATACAGGAAGAACAGGAACAAAACCGAAAAATGATGGTTCTAAAGTTACTATCAATATCGACGGTGACAAAGAACGTTATCGTGTACTGTTTCTTCAAGATAAATTAAATACTGATTTATCTGTACGAAAAACGTTAAAACAACTAAACTGTAGAACGTTACATGATTTAAAGGCCAATGAGAGAATCTATAATGATGATAATTTTATGGAAAACTTTCTGACATTATCGAATATGAACCAAAAACAAGATGACGTGAGCTGATATCATTTATACCAATATTTGTAATTTATTTCAAACCGTGCGTGCACTTTGTGAATGCTTAAATCTTTTGCATAATTTTGCTTACAGAAATCAAATAAGTGTGAAACTTTAGTTAGAACCCAATCAGGATTTAGAATACGGGACAGTCTCGAAATATGTCACCGGTAATAAATTTTATTAACAATATTCGTATTTACTATTACACACACTGTGGACATCGTCCAAATAAATAAAATATTATGGGCTACCGTTGTACATGCATGACACAAAAAGTACTTTATAATTTTCGATTTTTTTTAGCTTTACCTCTTAAGCACTTGGTACCTTGGAAACATTTATTACGATATCTTCGTTTTGTATAAACTTTTAAGAAACTGGGCGTTCTAACCCACTTCTACGGT